>BRDA01090571.1:0-17184 GCA_036984385.1 Crenuchus spilurus
GGAGCACTTTTATGAATACGAGTACAAGTACACGCACGTGGTATCGGACAGATACCCGATGCTGGTATCGGTATCGGTGCATCCCTAATGAAAACTGATGTTCGGCTGTATAGTGAATTTATTTATTTTTCATTTGCTGCATAAAAAGTCAGTATTTTAAAACTACTTGACTAATGCACCTACAACCCCACTGTCACAGAGAGCCACTATGACCCTCTGTATAATGTGCACAGAATATGTTTGAATAGCTCCTATAGTGATGACCTTGTCCATTATCTCCCACTCCTTTGTTACTTCAAGAAACTGGCTCTGCTTTAGCAAATGCACTTCCTCTGTTCTTGAGTCCAGTTGCCATTTGTCAACAATTAGGCATGCCATTACACTGAGGTAGTTATGGTTAATTATTGATCCCTAATCCACACCATTTCAGTTTTATCTAAACTTCCATTTCTAAAGTTTAAATCAAAACTTACATCGCAAACTTGACTCGGTTGTGCAGGTTCCTCTTCAACATTCGACGGATTTGACCCTTTCCAACTAAGGATGCTGTCCAGGTGCTTGTCCAGTCTCTTGTCATCTCAACACTTGACTACTGCAACTCACTCCTAGCTGGTCTTCCTATGCAAGCCATCAGGCCTCTGCAGCCGATCCAGAATGCAGCTGCTCAGTTGCTTTTCAATCAGCCCAAGTTCTCTCACATCACTCCACTGCTGTGTTCACTTCACTGGTTTCCTGTAGCTGCTTGGATCCGTTTCAAAACCCTGATGCT
Source organism: Crenuchus spilurus (assembly GCA_036984385.1). Taxonomy (NCBI): domain Eukaryota; kingdom Metazoa; phylum Chordata; class Actinopteri; order Characiformes; family Crenuchidae; genus Crenuchus; species Crenuchus spilurus. The sequence continues at coordinate 770 of BRDA01090571.1, forward strand.
TGCATACAATGCAAGAAATGGACCAGCCCCTCCTTACCTAATGGTAATGGTCAAGTCTCGAGCTGCACCCAGAGCCCTTCAAGTTTCTAGTACGGCTTGACTTGACCTGCCATCCTTCAAGACAAGTGCAAGACTGGTATCAAGACTCTTCTCTGTTCTAGCACCCAGGTGGTGGAACAAACTCCCACTGACTGTTCAAACAGCAGAGTCCCTCACAGTCTATAAACAGACTGAAGACCATCTCTTTGTTCAACACTTAAGCGAGCACTAGTTTAAACACTTATGTATTGTAATGCTTATATTGTGTGTCTCTTCCTTCTAGGTATTAGTGATGGTTTTGTTCTAACAGTGTCTGAACTGAAGAGTAGTTTGGACTCTAACCTGTCTGTACTAGCTGAGATCATTCTCTTAATGGAAACAAAACACTGTTGTACGTCACTCAGGATAAGAGCTAAAATGTAAATGTAAACTTAAAAGTACCTGAATACCTAAACAAGATTCAACCCCATCCTCTAGCTATTTTTTTATTAGTACCCATACTTTCCATCCTGTATTGCCCGTGTCCCAACTTTTTTGAGATGTGTTGCTGCGATCAAGCTATAAATGCATTAATATTTTATCACAAAATTATAAAATGTCTCACTTTCAACATCTGATATGTGTGTTATATTCTGTTGTGAATAAAATATGGGTTTCTGAAATTCTGCAAATTACACTTTTATTTACATTTTACACAGTGTCCCAACTTTTTTGAATTTGAGGTTGTACAAATATGTGAAGCATATGAGAGTTGATCCTCCAAAAGCTCTCAAAATTCTGCTGTAAGTGTCATTAGCATGCTTTTAAAAGGTTAGAGGAAGTCCAGCCCCTTGAGGATAAACAAAATGTTCGCATGGCTTATAGATCACTACCAACTGTCTAAACCAGATCCAAGCTTTTAGAGAGCTAATTTAAGCATGTGTAGCAGTGGATCACTATATACCATCTATGGTAATTGATGTCATGGGCCTTAAATGCATTAGCATGAAGTGCTGCAAGATGCTTTTAATGCAGCTCCGCCTCTGAGCCCTCAGAGAGCTGCACATCCGCCTACAGCAGGAAAACATACAGGACCAATGGTTTAGTTAAAGCTCTTCAGAGAAAGTATATTTACCTATATGAGTCATAATCAGCAACAACATGAGCAACAGCTAATAAAGGTCCTGCTGGATCTGTCCAAGGACTCCAGCAGGACCTGAGCGAGAGGAGGAGAAAACAAAACATATCAGATCAGATACCAGTGATAAAGGGTGAGTGCAATAAGGACAGCAAAAGAGAGGGGGTAGTGGCAGAAAGAAAGGGGTATAGATGGGAAGGAGAGTTAAGTGAGTGTAAAAAAGAACAACAGAGCTAGAAAAGACAGAAAGGCAGACTGATAGAGAGAGATACTGTTATGAGTACCAATCACAGATTGTATATAAAAACTTTGTTTATCGTCAACTTTCTCCCAGTTATTGTTCATTCACCTGGTTTTTTGTTCGGCGTGCCCACGTAACTTGCTGCTAATGTTGCAAAAACAAAGCATCACTCCACACATTCATCTGAAACATTTCCACTGTTTGTCCAGTGTTGTTTATGCTTGTTTATTGACTACACCAGAAACAGACCTCTCTGGACACATTTCCGTATGCCAATTAAATGTCACGGAAAAAGTTCCCAGATTTATGAGAGGACAGAAGCTAAAAAAAAAAAACGTCACACTAAAGCAACAGCGCATAGCACTGACGCTTCAAAACAGGTGCAAAAACAAATAGCAGCCAAGAACCCTGATAACGGGTGTACAAAACAAAAGCTTCCGACTGGACCACACCAGCACACTCTAAAACAGCATAAACCTGTAAGAGTGTTGTTAAATGTTCATTTATCTATTTCATTAGTTTTTTGTTTTTATTTCTCATTGTTTTCTGTGTAAAACTATATTAATTCTATATAAAAAAAATTTTGTTAATATTTTGTGAATATATTGAAGGAAATATTGCTTCAGTTATCCTTCATTTTGGTTATCACCAGACACTTTCAAACAGATTAATGACAAAAATGGTTCCACTGTACATGTTCTTACGTATATAGTCTATAGTACGAATACACAGACTGGCAGATCAAAGCACTCATTCTTCTGCTAATCCTGTCCACAATTCATGCTCACTCGTTGCACGTAGTGGCATTTTAAACTCATCTGATATTCAATACCTCCCAGCATGCAGCAGATCAATGGGGAGATTCAGCAAATGGGAGAGGACATGATTAAGTTAGCTATCGCAATAAGAGGAAACAAGGAAATTGAGATCAGGTATCCGAGTTATTTAAGATCCAATTAGAGAAAAATACTCTATAACGACGGAAGATCAGTTGAATATATATATATATATATTAAATCTTTATGCCAGAGTGCTTTAACATACAATACATGGGCAGCTGCAGTAAGGCACCTTAAGCATGGCAAAGCACTTTATGTAATCATACAAATGTGTCTAATCTCAAACATCGCATGGAGTAGTTTGACTGGAAGCAGATATACAAACCTCAAACCCTGCAAAGGGAGTCTGGGGAGGAGGCTGAGTTTACGCACCATGGTAACATACATCCTCACCCCCAAGGGCACTGCCCCGTGGGGCTGGAGAACACAGACAAAGAGCAGGATTACTGTTGGGCATCAGCAATTCGAACAGCACTGAATGTGCAAAAAATGTTTGTTGACTATTATTCTTCTAATATTATTCTTCTAAAATGAACAACATTAATATAGAATTTGCACATTTTTGCTGTTTTAACAGTGTCTACACCTCTGCGAAGGTATTAACGAAATCAGGTGTTCACAAACATGACTCCAACACAACATCTGAAAGGTACTGGATAAACCTCCATCACTCCTGACCTCCACAGTCCAGTGCTGTTGATGAAGGTTGGCACTGGGCATGACGACTTTAGGCTCATGTGCAGCTACTCCAGAGCACCCCAGTGCTTTTCTACTGAGACTTAATATAGAGATGAATGTCAGTATCAGAAAAGGGGGCATCTTACATTAGCCAAATTCACTAATTAAAAAGTAGCATCAGGATATAAAGTGCACTTTTGTGTAAACTAGAAAGCATTTATTTATTTATTTATTATTTTTACTCAATTCTCTCCCCAATGTGTGTAGTCAATCCACTGCCCATTTGTTGACTCTCTCCATCACTTGTATGTCCCTGAATCTTCAGAGAACCGTGCAGGATCCCCAGTTTTGATGGATCGCCTGGCAGATAACTGAGCCGACATGGCTTTTACTAGTGGTGGGGAGAAAGTGTCACCTTATCAATTAAGTTTAACCAATTACATTAGGGTGACCAGACGTCCTCTTTTACCTGGACTTGTCCTCTTTTTGAGACTTAAAAAACATGTCCGGGCTGAATTTCACATACGTCTGGGATTTTGTTTTACTCAAGAAGCATTTCATTCACAAACTAGTCTCGCCCTCCCCCTATTCCATTTGGTTCACTTGAGTGAGATGTTACACTATATTAAATGGAGACCCAGCTGAAATCCAAGCCGGTTTCCCTTTAGGCCGCCACAAGCTCATCAATTGGCTCTGCCGTTTCTTGCTAACGTGTGACTGGACATTGCTGCTGTCATTCCCTTAAACAGCCTCTGGACTGCAATTTGGCCAGCAGTCCATTTTCACCTGTAAGTTGTTAACGTGTTGAGCATTTGTTCTGCCTGTGTCACGTCAGCTAGATGTATTTTAATATCAGCGGTTTCATATTAAAATCCATTAATATTTACATCTAAGTTTGTGTCTGTGTGCGTGTGTCTACCAGTCTGTGATAAGCCATCTTTTTACATGCCTCTAAGTGTAACTATTATTAAAATAATTCACAATTTCTGCTTATTTTTACTAAAAAAAGAGGTATAATTCAGATAATGTAATGTTCAGAAGACAGGGAAGTTAAATAATTATCAAAAAAATATTGAACAAAATGGCCACCATATGCAAATTAGCTCAGAATGAAACTTGACAACTATGTCTAGCTAGGACTCCCTAGTAGCCTGCAAATTTTTGAGCGATTGAGCCACTAGGTGGCGCTACTCATAAAAATGAAGCATTTGGCAAGCTACGTTGAAAGTACTGATGTAATCCTTGATGATTATTATCCTTTGCATTGAGTCAAACAATTTTGCCTATATAAATGTGTAACAAAAATGTAGTATTTTGGCGTAATCGTTATGTGATTAAAAATTGCTTTTTGAACTAGTCCCTGGATTTTTGTCCAATCCTCACAACTATGGTTGTGTTACAATCCTCACAACTATGGTTGTGTTACAAAGTATGCTAAGTAACCCTACTGGATAGCGAATTTTCTATTTAAACAGGTGTGCCCCATGAGTCCTTGACTGTACTTAGATGAAACTTTACGGAAAGGATTAAGGAAAACATTCTGCGGTAGAATGTAAGAGTTGACACACGTATCTACATAGGGGGCACTATAATGGCTAAATACCTACTTAAATGAATATCAACAGTATTAAGTGGTTCTTTCATTTTTTGCATAACTATGCAGTTTTCTTTATTCAGAGTATGCTCCTTAATAAAGTCCGATAAATAATTTTCATTACAATTATTTCGAAATTGTTTCACTTTTAATTTGAAGAAAGTAGCATTTGTTGAACTAGTCCCCAAACTTTTGACTAATAATTTTAAACTTGATATTTTCGCAATCTGTGGAGTCTGTACATAATTTATTATCAAGAAAATCTTGACTTTTAATCACTTTAATGATTTACTCAATTAAGCAATCATGCCCGGCCTGATTCAAACAAGCCATGGTTTTAATGAAATGGCTACTCATGTTGCTTTAACTGATTGTAAAATCAAACTAACCACTTCATGTAGGACATTAATTCAAAGAATATTTGGTAAGACTGGATATGTCACGCCTTTATAGGATGATACAATAGCAAAAATATAGTGCTTATGCATCTGACAGTCACACTCTCACACATAAACACACATACACACACACATTCATACAGAAGCATATGATCAGATAGCCATGTTCACATATACACATACACAATCAAACACAATAACACAGTCACATTCATGTCAAACATAACATTTGTTGTCTTTATGTATGTGTTGAGTACGTAGCTAAATAATTATCATTAATTTCATAACTAGTTTCATTAAATTAACAGAATGGTTTATGCAAACCACGGTTTTAATGAATTGGCTGTAACGCATTGCTTTGACTGAATAAAATGAAACTAAACACTTCATGTAGGACACAAGTTCAAACAATTCTTTGCAAAATTGGTCACATTTGGATCGTGGTCATCAATTATTATCGAGAAAATCGTGAAAATTCTAAACATTATGGCCGCCATATGCAAATTATCTCATTCGATTAGAGGCATGTTTTACTCAATCAGCTGTTTCTCGGGAATGCTTGGAAATATTTTGATGAAACTTGCGATCCTTTGTCAGGACATGATTTTGTGGACGATGCTAGGTGCAGGCACATTTTGGCCAAAGATTTTAAAAAATCTTGAAATTTCATTTTAATATGGCTGCCATATGTAAATTACTTTGACATATTCAGTGCATTTTACTCAATCAGCAATTTCTCAAGAATGTTTATGAATATTTTGACGAAACTTCAAACACTTAGTTAGGACTTGATGCTGGAGAGGATGCACAGAGTTGGTGCAGATTGACCAATGGGGGGGCGCTATAAATGCTGCATATCTGTTTCTCAGCATCTATCGGCCCTATCAAGCTGAAACTTGGCATGCTGCATCTAGATAGCCTTCTGTAAGTGAATTTTTAAGGGCAAATTGATCATTCAAAAAATTGAGGTTGCTATTAGCCAATTAGTTGTCAGCAGGTATTTGTTGGGCTTAACAAACATTAATCTGCATGAAACTTGAGATCTGTGTACAGATAGGAATTCCCTAATTGCCTACAAAAATTTGAGCAATTTGGCCTTTAGGTGGCACTATTCGTAAAAATCAGGTATCTCTTTGTATATATTTAAAAATCCGATGGAAAAAATGTCTAAATCAAAAATGTAAAAATTTGTTTTGTTTTTTACCAATTTTTTAAAAATTCACTTTTTTAATTAGTCCCTAGATTTTTGCCAAATCTTGTCAACCATGACCTATTTGCAATTTCGTGAGTCTAAAAGTAAATAATTATCAAAAAATGTGCCTTCTGACTGTGTGACAACTTCTGACTGAGGCCTGATTCTTGTGTTTTAAGCGAGTTTAGCCCTCATATTGAAAGGGCTTCCTTATTGCTCTGTGAAATGATCTGAAATTATTTTTCTGATGCTATGAAAGCCTTAGTATTAGACAATATTCTTGCGACTGATTTTTTAAAAATTCACTTTTTGAACTACTCCCTGTTTTTTTTGCCAAATCTTGTCAACCATGACCTATTTGCAATTTCCTGAGTCTAAAAGAAAATAATTATCAAAAAATGTGTCCTCTGTGTGAAAACTTCTGATTAGGCCTGATTCTTGTGTTTTAAGCAAGTTTAGCCCTCATATTGAGAGGGCCTCCTTATTGCTCTGTGAAATGATCTAAAATGATTTTTCTGATGCTATGAAGCCTTAGTATTAGACCATATTATTGCGATCATATGCCTCATTTTGCGAGGACCCTGTAAATTGCCGCATGCGGCTATATTTATTATTATTATTATTATTATTATTATTATTATATTATTATTATAAATAATAATAATAATAATAATAAAATGTATGTTCAAGCACCAAAAAAAATGTATTTGAACATGTAATACATTATATACCCCCAAATTCCTTCCCCTCAAATCCCACTCCTGAGGTGTTCTCTTTTCATCATCTCAGATCTGGTCACCCTAATTGTCACCTTATTTTGCCCCAATTGAGTTCCATCTACATGGTGTTTGTTATCGTGCCCAAGTGACTCACCGCTAATTTAGCGAAAACAAAGCGTCGACCCATGCATTCATCAGTCACCCATGCATTTGTCTTTCATTCTGGCTTTGAGTCTCACTGTTTTTTGCTGACAACACTCAAAACTAACTAAAACACATCACACTACCGCCTGAAAATGGGTGTGAAAACAAATAGCGGCCAAGAACCCTGAGAACGGGTGTACAAAACAAAGGCTGCCAAATGGACCACACCGGCACACTCTAAAACAGAGCATAAACCTGTAAGAGTGATGGTAAATGTTCATTTATCCATTTCATTAGTCTTTTGTATGCATTTCTCATTGTGTTCTATATTTGAGAAATATTAGAATATTAGATAATAGAAATAATGCTTCAGTTATTGTTTGTTTTGGTTATCAGCTTTAATAGATACTTTATTTATAGGGAAAGTAAGGCATCCAGTAGCTTACAAAAACACAGTATATTCCTCACAGTAAGAACACAATAAACATATCAGATATAATAGAGATATAATTAAGAACGCTAACATGAATAAAGTGAAAAGTGACCTGATGTGTAAAGTAGCTGAGCAGCCAAAAATATTACCATATTATTATTAAGGGAAGATTTTAATCAAGTAGTTATCATTACACCTGGGATCAAGAAACAATAAACAAAAAATCCAGTCTCTCAGATTAAACAGACTAGTAAAGAAGTGAGGAAGCAGAGCATAAAGGCTTTATATTCGACCCCTCCTCATGATAGAAATGGGTGGTGGTCATCTATTTGTGTGTGTGTGGTTGTGGGGGTGGAGGTACACAAGGCCACACTGAACCTTTGATTACAGCTCTGTGCTCTCCAGAGTGTGCTTCAATAAAACAACACTGAAGAGATCAATGTTTATGGGGGCCATAAAGAACAGCCAGCTAGGGTCCCAGCGACCTCTGCGCACAGCTTCATCAGGACGGGGCACGTCGCTTATTATGGGTTTGATGAATAACTAGTTAGAGTCATTCTGCCTTGGCTCCATTAATCAATGTCTTTTATTTAATTCCTATTGACAAATGGAGGTACCTGCATTCACTGTAATCGTTTGTAATCCTCATCTTATTTCAGTTCAGTTTAGAAAGAACAGTGGAAGAGGTATATTGCTAATTATGTCCATTATGATAGCCTGCAACAGAGAGTGAAATTACAGTGCCTACAGTGTTATGGCCACAGTGTGACTGATGAATAATTTATGTTGGAGAGTCTGGTGCACAGAGCGGTTTCAGAGTGGAGGGGAAAAATGCAATCATGTGTGAACTCACATCCTCTCTGCTCTGTGGGCTTCGGCTCAATGCTGACAGCTAAAGGGCAAAACAGGATAAAGCTGAAGAACGGAAATAACATCTCTCTCTTTCTCCATTTCCTTCTCTCTTGTTATACAGTTGATTCCTGTTTTGCTCTTGAAATCTCCTCCAGCCAAAACCACCCATCTGTCTGTCTTCCATGCTCCCTCCAAACACACGCTCCTCCAAACTCTTCTCGCGGACGGCAGCAGATGATGCCGCTCAGCACTTCAAGCACAAGCTGTGCTGCGTCTGAGGAACCGTCACTGATCTCACCGCCTCTCTGCTGATTATATGTAGATGACAATGAATCACAGTCCCAGCTGAGGCAAGAAAAAAGCTACGCGCAGTTCAGAATGAACCCAGCCTGCATCTACACCGGATCCTCCGAGAATCAAGACTGAACCTCCAGATGCTGGAGGGAAACCCTAAAGTCTTCTAATCACTACACTGTACGATGCTATAGATACACTCATGCTTCTCTAAATGATTCTAGACAGCATAGCTCATTGATGAACTATTTTTGTAAATAAGATGTGAATAAGCCTTTAAAGGTTTAACCCTTTAATGTCATCACCAGGACAGAAACAAAGGATTTTACATTTTTGCTGTCATGGGACAATAATATATACAAATGTTTATGTTTTAAAAAAGATGTTTTTTTTATTTAAATAGACACCTCTACCAAATGGTTGAGATGACATTTTATGGTAAAATGACAACACAAACCACAACCTCTCCCTCTCACTCACTATAGGTGAGTAAATATGATAGTATTTAGATATTTTTTAAAAATATTCACATTAAACAATAATACACATTACTAAACACCAGTATTGCACACATTTCTAATTCTAAATACACTTTCATATAAGTTATGAATAAAAACGGATATATACAAATGTTTTGAAATGTTTTTAAACAATTTGATCCAGTATTTTTTGTTGTGGTACTTTGAAGCATTGCTGGTTTGCATTCAGACAACAATATGTTGAATTTCAAATAAAAATGGCTTGAAACCACACTGATTTACAACATCAATCTGAATGTGTGTGTCCCACTTGATCTTCATTTCAGGTAAAAAAAAAAGTACATAGCTTCCCTTACTGATAGATCCCCACTGTTCAGAATAGCACTACACTACAGTCTGTATAATAGCACACATCTACTCTTGCTCTAGGAGGAATTGAGGCAGCATGGTTTATTCATCGCACTCAGTAAAGCCCACACAGGTCTCGTTTGATAGATTGTGCCTGAGGCTGCTCCTCTCACTCAATCCAGCCAGAGTGTGTGTCAGGTACCCAGCCCCCCTGACAAGAGACTCTCAGTGCAGATGATGAGCCCTGCTCAAATCACACACTGACTCTGGCAGTGTGTCGGTCCACCTTAAACCACAGCTATATTAGGCCAGTGAGACAGCTCAAACCTAAAGATGATGTCAAGAACAGCATGATGAGCTGCAATACAGATTAAGCTGTGAATCTCATCACATGAAGGACCTGATCATGCTTAATCATAAGGTTTAATATGCAATTAATCACTTTAAGACCTATTATTTATTAACTAATAAACTATAAGTTATACTGTTATTAGTGAGAGAAATGTAAGTGTGTGCAGTTAGTCAGATAGTACAAGATTGGTGGAATAACATTCACAATTATTTCATGTCTCTGGTCATATGATACATAATGCATTCTGATGTAGTCTGACATGCCTTCACGTTTTTACAAATTACACCCATCTAAAATAGTTTTTTCCCCTAAAAAGGGTTAGACAGGCTTTTGTTCAGCAACAACAGTGTCAAAACAGTAAGAGTGTCATATATCTATATGTAGACTTTCCAAAAACCTATTTTCAGATTTTCAGATGTGCTGATTGTGAAAACACACTCTAAACATTTCTAGTCAAGACTTTTGAGCTCAGATCTGAATAAGCAGAGGTGTTGGCTACACCTTGTATGTGGTTTTATTTCTAAAGCTTAACTAATGTGAGTTGACGTGTTTTACTCATTCAGTGGTTCCTAGACTGAATATTTATGAAATAGTTGTGAACACTCAGGTGAGATGTCTTTTGTTTGATGGGGTGTTTTTGCAAATTCCATACATTCCACAGCCATATTCCACCAATGCTATGTCCAGAATTACCATGTCATTATCATATAAATGACGGACTGCATCATTTTGGTGGGAAAATGTGCACAGCTTTCTGACAAACTTGTCTCTGCTTATTTAAGCTCCTCTCACAAATATTTTAACATATGTTTAGATTCAAGCTGGCCTCTTTAAGGTTTCCGGGATATGTTTGGTTTTGTTTTGGATGAAACCTTGCAGAGTTTTATAAGTGTTTTGCAGAACCTCATTTATATGCTGCTGGCAGGACAGCTGACTCCAGAGAGTTAATAATTAGTTATACTCTGATAAGTCTCATCATCCTTGTACTCTACAAACCCAAACAGAACTAATTTAATATTTTTCTGAATGAGTGACTGACCACTGGTCTGACCCGACACTGAGGGAAGATCGAATACCATCTCTACATGATGCCACATTAGACCAGCTGTTCACCAAGCACAGCTGATCACCTGACCACATTGAAGTTTATATGGACTCTATTTGCTGCTACCCTTATTATTATTATTACTACTACCATTCTTACAATCTGTCACTATATCAGTGCACCTGAACACTCCAACAGCATCATAGGACTGTGTGACTATTAATAACTTATAAGTAGTTAACCAGAGGAGGATGGGTCCCCCAAGTGAGTCTGGTTCCTCCCAGAGTTTCTTCCTCCAGCTCTGATGGAGTTTTGCTACTGTTGCCGGTGGCTTGCTCACTTGGGCTTTTGTGTTTTGTAATTACTAAACTCTGTAAAGCTGCTTTGTGACATGAGCTGTCAAAAACTTTACATACAGTATATAAATTTGGCTTAACTAACATCATGATTTTACCATTTACGCCAGCCAATCTAGCTCAGCCTGATATGATCCAATGTCATAATTCTTCTGTAGAAAGTTCATTATCATTACTCAGGTTGGCTTTACACAGTGAGAAGCTCCATGTAATAAGAGGTGCATCACAGATTTAGGTTTCCAACAGTAGTGCAGATGAGAGCTCACCTGTATCAGTGTTGAAATGGTTCCAGATAATCTGAAGGAAGCTGGTAATGTGCCAATAGTTGCTTAAATGGACTGTGTGCAGCATTTATGACCACATCTGCAAGCCAAATGACACTCAGCAAATGATAAATGACTTGAGGTTTGGAAGTAAAAGAACTTTCCAACATTTTTCTTAGCAACTACACAATGGCATCTACAGCACATGCATGTTGGTAAAAGAGGGTTAAGTATGTGGAACGTTGCAAATCTTATTGTCCAATATACAGTGGTGTGAAAAAGTGTTTGCCCCTTCCTGTTTTTTTGCATGTTTGTTACATTCAAATGTTTCGGAACATCAAACCAATTTAAATATTAGTCAAAGACAACACAAGTAAACACAAAATGCTATTTTTAAATGAAGGTGTTTATTATTAAGGGAGAAAAAAAATCCAAACCTACATGGCCCTGTATGAAAAAGTGATTGCTCCCTTGTTAAAACATATCTTAACTGTGGTTTCTCACACTTGAGTACATTGTCTCTAGCCACACCCAGGTCTGATTATTGCCACACCTGTTCTCAATCAACACATCACTTAAATAGGACCTGCCTGACAAAGTGAAGTCCACCAAAAGACCCCTAAAAGCTACACATCAGGCCAAGATCCAAAGAAATTCAGGAACAATTGAGAAAGAAGTTAATTGAGATCTATCAGTCTGGAAAGGGTTATAAAGCCATTTCCAAAGCTTTGGCAATCCAGCGAACCACAGTGACAGCCATTATCCACAAATGACGAAGACATGGAACAGCGGTGAACCTTCCTAGGAGTGGCCGGCTGCCCAAAATTACCACAAGAGCGCAGCAATGACTCATCCAAGAGGTCACAAAAGACCCCACAACAACATCTAAAGCACTACAGGCCTCACTTGCCTCAGTTAAGGTCAGTGTTCATGCCTCCACCAGCAGAAAGAGACTGGGCAAAAATGGCCTGCATGGCGGAGTTCCTAAATGAAAACCACTGCTGAGCAAAAAGAACATTAAAGCTTGTCTCAATTTTTCCAGAACACATCTTGATGATCCCCAAAACTTTTGAGAAAACATTCTGTGGACTGATGAGACAAAAGTTGAACTCTTTGGAAGATGTGTGTCCCATTACATTTGGCGTAAAAGAAACACTGCATTTCAGAAAAAGAACATTATACTAAAGATAAAATATGGTGGTGGTAGTGTGAGTTTCTGGGGCTGTTTTGCTGCATCAGGACCTGGAAGACTTGGGATAAATGGACCTGGAAGACTTGTGATAAATGGAACTATGAATTCTGCTGTCTACCAAAAGATCCTGAAGGAGAATGTCCGACCATCTGTTTGTGACCTCAAGCTGAAACGAACTTGGGTTCTGCAGCAGGACAAATATCCAAAACACACCAGCAAGTCCACCTCTGAATGGCTGAAGAAAAACAAAATGAAGACTTTGGAATGGACTAGTCAAAGTCCTGACCTGAATCCTATTGAGATGCTGTAGCACCTTAAAGAGGCCGTTCATGCTCGAAAACCCTCCAGTGTGGCTGAATTACAACAATTCTGCAAAGATGAGTGGGCCAAAATTCCTCCACAATCCTGTAAAAGACTCATTGCAAGTTATCGCAAATGCCTGGTTGCAGTTGTTGCTGCTAAGGGTGGCCCAACCAGCTATTAGGTTTAGGGGGCAATCACTTTTTCACACAGGGGCATGTAGGTTTGGATTTCCTCCCTTAATAATAATCACCTTCATTTAAAAATAGAATTTTGTGTTTACTTGTATTGTCTTTGACTAATATTTAAATTGGTTTGATGTTCAAAACATTTAAGTGTGACAAACATGCAAAAAAACCCAGGAAATCAGGAAGGGGGCAAACACTTTTTCACACCACTGTACTTGTCCTTACAAGTATAAGAAATACACATTGGGTTAAAATGCTGGATTATTCTTAATAAGATAGGAAACAGGATGCTTACACCTTTTAACATGTGACCCTAATGGATAAAGTATCAGTCTCTGGAGCTGGGGATTGTGGGTTTGTGTCCCACCAGGGTTGTTTTGTGTTCTTTCTGGTGGTTATGGATATCGTCTTGTCACTGGAAGATGAGAATTGTGGGTTTGTATCTCACAAGGGTTGTTTTGGGTGCTTTCTGGTGGTTAGGGGTCAATCCCTGGTTGTTAGTTCGATCCCTGTGCAGGTCATGACAGAAATGTCTTTCAGCAAGGCATCTAACTCCCAACTGCTCCTTGGGCACCATGTATCGGGGCCCCCAACCACTTAGGGTATGTGCTCTCACAGCCTAGTGTGTTCACTATTGTGTGTGGTTTCACTGCACTGATGGATTAAATATTGAGATCAAATTCCTCTGTATGTAAGCACACTCACCAGTAACTGTGCCCTATAGCACTTTTAACATCATAGAAATGTAAGTGGTGATGACAGGCAGAATTAACAGTGCTTTATATGCCAACTTCACTACCATGCCAAGGTAATAGCTTATCAAAGAGAATAGAGTATGAGGTAGGTATGAGAACCACTCTTAACTGCTGCTTTCAGTGCTTTGTTTCTTACAATGTGTCAAACTGAATTTGTGTCTACAAATGAGCTGAACTGAAAATGAACCTTTGGCTTCCTCTGCTTTTCTACATCCAAACTCTGTCCAAAATGCTGTAGGCAGAGTCTTTGTCTTACAGAAATGGCAGGAGATTTGACTAAACTGTGACAACTGCTCTGTCAGCAAATCTTTAAGCTGCTGGATGCCTGAGGAGCTCTGGCAAAGATAGCAGCCACTGATTCCAGCTAGGCCTTGGCACCAAGACATCTTCCATTACTTGATAAGCCATGCCATCTTTTCCAACAGGACAACCAAGGTAGCCACTCAGAAACCTCTTTCCAGATAACGCAGCAAGACTTTGCATCATCCTTGACTTTACAATCAACCAATGAGCTCTCATCCCAGCCAACAAAAAGAGGCTGAGCAGACATTTGGAGGGTTCCTTAAATAAATAAGTCTATTTTGGGTGGTCTAGTGGTTATGGATCCAGTCTTGTGAGATTTCCAATACTTGATAAGCCATGCCATCTTTTCTAACATGTCAACAACCAAGGTAGCCATTTCCAACAGTACCCAATCATTTCCAGATGACTCAGCAAGACATCCTTCAAGGACAATCCCTTGACTTTACCATCAGCCAATGAGTTCTCATCCCAGTCTGTAGAGAAGGCAGATAAAGCCCAAAGAAGAGGCTGAGCAAATATTTGGAGGTTTCAGTGTCACTCCAGCTATGTTGGGTCCTGCCTCTATCAGCATTCCCAACACATCCCCAATCATTCCCTCCAGTCTCTTCAGGAGAGCCATTAAAGCCCAGTGTGTAATTATTCTGTCACTTAACAGGCAGAAAGCATGTGGCGGGAACAATCAGACCCACGTTCTGCAATTATCATCGACACAGAAATCCCTTTCACAGTGCAGACTCACAGATCAAGGCAAAGCAATTTCACACAGATAGATTTTGCTGTCACACATACACTCCTTGTAAGCTCACAGCAGAGGGAAAAATACTTGTTCGATTAACATTCAGTAAAGGGCAGTCATGTGCAACCATAGCTCCATCAGCTTTATTTATTTTTTATACTCAAAGTCTTTTCCTTACTTTGAAAAAGGGACTTTAAAACTCATGCACACTGAATACTAATACAGAATGCTGTGTTCTTTTCCACTGTACAACAGACATTTTAGAGGTTGAAAAGTTTGTTATAGTAATGAATGGTTTCTAGAACCTGCAGAGCGTGCCAAGAGAACATCGAAAATAGATCTGTAGAGGATGCTGATAGAACATATAATGAACACAAGTTATTTTGTTGGATAATTTTTACCCCAGAACAACTAAAATAAAGTTTGAACCTATATGAGAAACACAAAAGGTAAAAAGATGACAATGATGTAAGGATTGACTGGCAGGGGACCATCCCTGTGGAGTGGCAATTGGGTCCGTATGGGGCACCGTAAGTGGTTCCACCTGCCTGGACACCACCCTTGACGCACTGTATGTGGAACTGTTTGTACCCTCCTTCTTCTAGTGCAGCAATTTGGTGCTGGGGGCGAGCCTCTCTCCCCTTATTGTACAGAACCAGCTGTCAACTCAGTACGAACAGTTGTGCTGGCTGATTTAAAACAGGCTCTGTCACTAGAGCTCAGTGCAAAGCTATTGGTTATTTTTCACTCATTAAACCACCATCAGTTTTTTTTCAGATTTTGTAAGGATTGCTCACTCCAACTGCTGTCCCACTAAATCTGTTTTTCAGGCCTGGGCCTCCCTTTTCAGTTATTGAGGCAGGGACATTGTTTTGTTTTTATTTTCATGAAGATTTTGAATCGCCTGGGGAGGAGCCCTGCCTGTAATCCGTGAACCGTTTGGACTACAGTCTGTTTTTATTGGCATGGTGTGGTCCGGTGGCCTCTCCTCCCTTTCTATGGCAATATGTTGGCTGTGGAAGTCTCCTATACCAATGGAAGATGCCAGAAGGGAGGCTAAATCCCCCACAGCTATCGTTGAGTAGCACTGGGGCTTCAGAGGCTCTCCATGTAAGGTCTCCACACAGCCCTAAAGCACTCAACGTCTGTTTGTTTATGTTGAGCCCTTCATGTTTTTCTACTTCTCAGGAGTGCAGCGGAAGGTTTTCTATATCTGCTGCACTCCTTCACCCCTGGCTGCGTTTAGTTTTATTCATTTGGGGTTTGTTTTATCCTTTATTTTTAAAGGATATCCTTTATCCTTGGAGTTCATCTTAGTTTTTAATTCAGAAAGGGTTGCAATTGAGGGTGCTTGACTCTGCCCTCTGGCATGCTCCGGTCATATAACAAATGAGTCAAATTAAAAACTAAAAAATACATAAAAGTTTACTTCAAATGTTTCAGCATTGCAAATACACAAAATCAAAGACACGTGAAACCTGCAACCTGTCTCCTCTGAGGATGAGAGGAAATACAGAATAAACTAGAAAACATATTTTAAATATATATTATATATATA
>BRDA01090571.1:17194-32289 GCA_036984385.1 Crenuchus spilurus
TATATATATATATATATATATATATGATTTAATTGTGCCTGTATCAGTCAAAATGATTAATCATTACTTAAAAAGGATTCAAAGAATAAATGAAGTCTTGTCTTAAAAGAGGGAAGGGGAGCATCTGTATAAGGGACTGAGAGCCTGGGACTTTGAGCCAATGTATAAGGCACTATTTAGTTCAGGGGTGCACACACTTTTTCAGCCTGCGAGCTACTTATCTAATGACTAAGTCAAAATGATCTACCTAATATTAAAATGGAAGACATATATTTATTTATAAATATATTGACAATTTATGTGTACAATGAATGCTGGTGTACCTTGAATACCTACATGAACCCATATTACACAACACCACTGTACATGTTTTGTCATTAGCCTACCTAACTCTGATGTCTTGCACTGAATAAAATTAGTCAGGGATTCATAGTCTGGACAGTAGTTGCTGATAGTCAGCCTCAAGCAAACCTACAAATGATCATCAGTCATAGTGGAACGATACTTGGACTTAATGATCTTCATGTGTGAAAAGGTTGACGCCGAATAATGCAGCCAAGGCAAACACACTTCAGAAATGACAGTAAAAAAGTCCTCCACTCTGTATGGAAATGCTCAGTTTTAGGTTTCTTACACAGGCAGAACAAACATACATGTTAAGAACTTACAGCAGGGGTAGGCAACTCCAGTCCTGGAGTGCCGGTGTCCAGCACAGTTTGGTGATGTCACTGCACTGACACTACAACTAAACATGCTAATTGCCCGCTGAGTTGAATCAGGTGTGTTTGATCAGGTAGATCACCAAACTGTGCAGGAAACCGGCACTCCAGGACTGGAGTTGCCTACCCCTGACTTACAGTGACAGGTGAACACGGACTGCTGGCCAACTTGAAAAACACCGGATTACAAGTCTAGATGTTGTTTTATGAAGCGATAGCGCACCTGGCCAATCACACGTTAGCAAGAAACGGCAGAGCCAATCGAATGAGCTTGTGGGCGGTCTAAAGTGAAACAGGATTTTCAGATTGAGCGGCTTGAAATCCCACTGGGTCCTAGTGCTCAACCAGTCTCCCTGTATATCAATCAAGTGAGATGTTTTATAGCGAGGACGGATGATAGGCTGACGTCTATTTTTTTAAATGCCATGCGATCTACCCACATTACCTTTGCGATTGACGAATTGTGCACCCCTGATTTAGTTAATCTACATCTATATTGAGACTATACTTGCTGTATAAGGTACACCTTCCATATAGATGCCCTTTTCATGTGTGCCATTACTGACTATGGCTGCACAGTTTATTAGCTCTGTTCATTAAAAGAAAGGGACAACTATATGATGACTGCTATTTACAGCACTTCTGTGGTTAGAAAGTAACCACTGATGAAGTGCTAAAAGAAAACTCCCACAAATTATGCAAAAATTAACCTACTTTTTATTTCTAGTAAAGTGGACAGCAAATGTACACAGTGGAGGTGTAATGAAACACTCAGCCTAAAACACTGACTCACTTTATTACTAAAACACTGACTCACTAAAACAACATTTTGAATTGCAATGAAGACAAATTATGACTATTATCATCACTGTAATTACTATTGACAGTAGATGTAGTGATGATACAATTGTCATGTCATGTCATTAGCCGTCATCGCTTCGCGATGGTAGGCTGCACAGACGACTCACTTCTCTCCAATGCCAACTGTCTCTGGTTGCTTGTAGCAGGCTATAACATTTAATTGCACAAATCCTGCAACAGTGCAGAGGATGATCAATCATCCAAATATTATTGAACACAAGCTGCAGGATAGCAGAGCTCTATGATAAAGTCACTATTTAATTGTCATTAGAGACTAATAGTTAATGAAAACTGTCATTACATGTAAATGTGTAAAGATAGAAAGTACAGTATGTATCATTATATTACCAACTGAGTCTGTTTCACTAACATATACAATAAAATGAGCAAAAACACGATTAAGACTAAATATTAGCATTTCTAGAGACGTGTATTACATCAATAATGTCAGACGTTCCTAAAACCATTGACCCACTCTACTGGGGGAGATACATGAAGCCTTTTAGGCAACAGATTGGAGGATGCCGATTGGCTAAATTTATGTTGTATCTTGTGTCAGCAGGTCAGTGATTGGCTGCTGCTTCTCTGACTGTCTGATATTTCTGTCGCCTCAGAAGAGAGAGAGAATGATCCAGGAAGCTCATTTCCCCAAAAAATATTTGATGTATTACATGTTATTGTGCATGTTTAGCACAGACAGACTTAAAATATGTACATATTGATTATTTGAATAGGTCTCTCTTGTAAATGAGATGCTGAGTCTCAAGAGATTTTCCTGTATAAATAAAGGATTAATAATAATAATAATAATAATAATAATAATAGTAATAATAATAATAAAATTTACATGAAAAATGGAGAGTGTTTTGTTTAGCATTTGTTCTTCAGTCTTTAGGTTCTAGTATACGTTGCTTTGCAATTCAAAAAACACAGCCTTGCCGTACAATCTTATTATCATTGCACCATATTGCCTCGGTTTTGTCAAATCAAGCATCAATCAGTTCACTCTGAAATGTGCAGTACTGGAGCACAGCCAGGAAGACTGAGCTCAGATAACAGGGTCATGGCAAGCTTGTTGTACATTTCTGCTGATAAGTCACGTCCATCAAGATGTTTGGCTGGAATCTTTTAGACTGGGTAATTTACAGACTGTGTTTAAGCCCACACAGTATTACTCAGTGTGATTACTTTGTTTGGCTGCATTAGCTGAGAGGCTGCTTACACTCCCTATGGGCTTCAGCATCCAGCCATTCCACTGAGAGGGTTTCCTCCCAGTAGAGATTGAGAGTGGGCTGCAGAGGGCAGTGGGTTACCGCTTGGCTCTGCCGCATACTGTCTACTTCACTGCATCTGCAGTTATGCACGCACACACACACACACACACACACACACACACACACACACACACACACACACACACACACACACACACATTATATAACTTAACACTGCACTATATATAAGTTTGCAGGGTTAGGCTAGGCTTAAATAAAAAGGGGGGATCAAATACAATTAGACTGTATTATTAATTTTCAAGAGATGTCAGGTCATTAGGATAGATTTAATGTATAAGGCTGATTTGGGAGTCTGGTGATTAAGAATCTTGTGTTGTGACTGGAAGCAAGGCACCTAACCCCCAACTGCTCCCAGGGTGCTGTGGATAGGGGCCGTCCCCTAGTGTGTTCACTAGTGTGTGTAGGTGTTTTTTACTGGGTTAAATGTTCTGTCTGCAAGCACACTGGCCAATAATTGTGCACTTTAATATGATGTTAACATGGCAGAACATTTTGAGGATGTCATTTCCAACCACTTTCTCTTAGCTACAAAGTGGCACATTATAACACATCATAACATTAGAACATCATGACAATGTTCATTTTTGTTCATAATTTAATTCAAAGGTAAACAGTTATCAGTTTTATATTCATTACACATAAATAGACATATTTTAAGCCTTATTTTGTTCAGCTTTGAGGAAATTACTATTCAAACAGAATCAAAATAAAAAAGGCATTTTTTTGATAATTGTGTCTGACATATTTTGATACAAATTTTCTTGAGATTGTTGTCTAATCTAGCTATAAGGACCCATTTTTGGTCAGATGATGATGATGATGATGATGATAACTTGTTTGTGTTGTGTTGTGTCAGAAATATCAGCTGGGAAATACTAATGTGTATTAAAAGAGAACTGCAAGGCAGGAATTAGGAAAACAAGTCTATTTAAAGTTTGACTAAACTTTTAAATCCTCTTACAACTCCAAGCACAAAATACAAAACAGGATTCAGACCTCAGCTAATCACATTCACACTAAACACTTTCCTTCCTCTCAAACCTCTGAACCTCCATTCTTCTCTGAAAGACCATTCCAGAAAAAAAGAGTAAACATGTCACCATCCATGTGAAAAGTTCACATGGGCCAGGTGCACCTTTGGGAGTTCTGGTGCTAGTCATGTGGCTGCTAGATGTTTGCACAGCTCTGTGAAAAATCAACAAGACTCATCTTCTGCATCCATCAACGCCAGCACTGCACTGAAGAAAGGATGCATTAGGAGACGGAAACAGCTGGAGCATCTAATGACCATGATCAGTGCTAAATCAGCTAAATTAAACACACAACACAGCTCAGAGAGAAAAGAAGTGTGTGTGTGTGTGAGAGAGAGAGAGAGAGAGAGAGAGAGAGAGAGAGAGAGAGAGAGAGAGAGAGAGAGAGAATTGATGTATATGTCCTGATTTTTGTCATAAATGTCATTGCTGTAATGCTTTGGCAATAATCTAAGTCAGACAGTTCTGCCAATAAAACTATGTTGATTAATTGATACAGAGAGAGAGAATAAGAGAGATAGAGAGAAAGACAGTGAAAGAGAGAATGACAGAGGAAGAGAGAGAGCGAGAGAAAGAGAAATAGAATGAGAAAGAAACAGAAAATGAGAGAGAGAGAATGAGAGAGAGGGAATGTGAAACAGAAGATGAGAGAAAGAGAGAAATAGTGAGAGAATGAGAAAGAGAAAGAAAGTGTGAGAGAGAGAAAGAAAGAGACAGAGAGAGAGAAACAGAGAGAATTGAAGTCTTTTGTAAAATCTCTTATTCTGAGTTTATTAGTTGATTCAATCTGAGAGCAACACTTTCCTCACTGATCACATTTTTGGGTTTTTTATTTCTAATTAAAAGCTAAAATTTGAAGATGTTGCTTCTTGTAAAAGCAAGTAGTATTATGGTAGAAACCAGTGTAATAACAGCCATAATGAGTCCAAACTGAGCGGGAGACACACTGACGAGCATCAGTCATTAAACAGTCAACTGAAGTTCACATTTATGCTCCAGTTGCTCTAGTACAGGATAAGAGTTTTGGACATGCAGTCATTAAAAGTTTGGAGTCTGCACAAAAGTCCTGTATGAATTTAGGACAGAAATCTTTTAAATATGTCATTAAACATTCTGGCAAACAGCACAACATTAATAACATCACAGTCAAGTCCACTAGCAGAACAGGAGTAAACACAACCTGCATCTCACAGAACTGTCTGGATTTACAAACAAGCGGTAAAAAAATGATTCTCATGCTCAATAGATATTCTTTGCTGAAGTTAAAAGTAATTTAAGAAGTTAGGCCTTTTGGTTTCCCCTTTATTCCTGAACTCTGGCAGTTATAATAAGGCCACGGCCGTCAGACTGCATTAACATCCACGCAGAAGCAGCACCCGTAGTGCCGGGAAATCTCTCATTAAAAGTGTGGACAGAGCAGCTCCTACAGAGCCCAGCGAGGCAGAGTCAGCACAGGAGGTCCTCATCTCTCTGATTAAGCCTACTATACCTCAAAGTGCAGCAGACAGTATTACACCTGGCAAACTTTTAATAAAGACCTCAAAGGTGAGCAAAATAAAACTGAACACACAGTCAGTGAATCTGAGTCAGCAGAGGTGATGTACTAAGGTTTGTAATTTTCACTAAGCTCAGTTTAAATATCAACAGAATGAAGATGACATGAAAAGCTCAGTTCTCTGTACTGACTGCATATTGAAGAAAAACCCTAATGGACTGTTATTAAGCATATCAGTGAAATGTCTAAGCATAGTTGGCACATTTGGTAACAGTGTACCAGTGCAAGGTAATATTCTACTTCCAACACAGACATAGTAGATTAAATCTTTGATTATTTAATATGATATTCTGAAGCGTATTATTTAATTATAATGTGTACTAAAGCTAAACTAAATATTTCATTATACAGTACTCTAGAGCTTAACCTTTAGTTACAAAGCTTAATTTTTTATTATATACAGTACTCTAAAGCTTAATATTTAATTACAAAATACTGTAAAGCATAATATTCAATTATAAAGTATTCTGAAGCTTATTATTCAATTATAAAGTACTCTAAAGCTTAATATTTAATTAAAGTATACTGTAAAGCTTAATATTTAATTACAAAGTACTGTAAAGCTTAATATTCAATTATAAAGTTCTCTAAAGTTTAATTTTCAATTATAAAGTACTCAAAAGCTTAATATTCAATGACAAAGTACTGTAAAGCTTAATATTTAATTACAAAATACTGTAAAGCTTAATATTCAATTATAAAGTACTCTAAAGCATACCCTCCTCAGACCAGAGACAGGACACTTTAAAAACAAATGATATTTTGTAATGAAATATGTTCATTGCAGCCATTTAAATGGCATAATACTGTACAAAAAAATACATGGAGACTGTAAGATATTCAGTGTCCAGTATACTGGACGTTTGGAATTAAGGGCATGAAATCTGAAAGATTTTGAAAAATGAACTCATTTGTTAGTACCAATACAAAATACAAATTAAATGCATTTTCTGAGTTAACTGTTAGTGGAAATATGTAATAAATTTTTTACAGTAAATATACATACTGATATGAACAAATATAAACATTCTGCAGTACATTTCTACTATTTTATTATCTAATAATAATAATAAAATAATAATTATTAATTTTTATCTATTATCTAACAATTCAAGCACCTCTTGTACTGTCAGCCCTAAACAGACATGAGAAGGTGAGCATGTCAAAAATATATCAAAAATATAGAGGAATACCAATGGTTTTAAGATGTGTGTATTACATACATAGCATGCTTAATGCAGCATTCGGTAGTCTAACTCCAAATGTCCAGATGGCTGGACATAAATGTTTTGCACGAAATTTAAGACTTTGCAAATAACTTCCCATTGTTAATATCATTATTTTTGTATCATTAAACTTCTAGAATAACATATATACAAAGACATTTCAGTTATCTATTTCGGATAATTAAGTAAAACTTTCGTTTTGCTCGGTCACGGAGGCGAGGAGCATCTTTCTCTGCAGCTGCTATTTCAGGGAGTTTTTTCAGCAACCTATCAAAATAACCTAAACGTCCTTGTCCAACCAATAGAACGCCAGAGTTGGGAATGAACATATAAAAGTGGACCATCATTAATTTACTAAAAACTTTATGAATCAAGAGAACAATTATTTTCTGTAAATGAGTAAATGTTAATCAGATGAACACATCTTTGCAAAGGCCTCAGTTGTGTGTGCATTTCTGTTTTATATACATCTGTCTCTTTCTCAGGGAGGGATCATTATAAGTGCTCTTCTGCTTCGTCTCTTCAGCTGGCCTCTCATCAGAAGCTCCTCCCTCCACTGCTGAACTTCCTGAACGCAGGCTCCAGGCACTCAAACAAAGCTACAGCACGAGATCGTCTTTGTTCCTCTCCTGTAAATAATCACCATGTTTTCTTTCTCTCCGTCAGCTTCCCTCCCCCTCCATCTCTGCGTCTCTTGGCTCTGAAAGCCCAGGTTTGTTAGAAGCCTTCGATTTGCCCCCGCCTGGCTTGCCCCCTCTTCTGTCTGCCTCAAAGCCAGCTGTAGATGAAAAATTTATGACAACGTGGCTTGAAAAAAACCCTCTTCCATTCCATTTGAAGTGGAGCTCTTCCTCTGAAGCTAACCCCCTCTGATGGTGGCCATCTTAGCACTCATAGTCAACTCTGTGTGTGTGTGTGTGTGTGTGTATGAGGTCTTGGTTGATTAAAACTCATCAGAGGTGGCTAGCTGGCACAATCAAGGATTGATTCAGTCCACTATTGACTAAGGGTCCTTTCAACAAGACCAGTTTAGCCTGATAGTGATAATTAGTGATAGATGTAGAGCCCCACCCCCTCCACCAATCATGTAAATGTACACAGGGAGCCCTCACCAATTTTTAGTCAACCTGGTTTTTTTTTTTTTTTTGATGGGTGCATTTCCCTGCAAGGTCACACTGAATGATCAGAATTTATTATTCATAAGGGTCTCATTATTTGGGGATCAGATCAAAAGGTAGAGAAACATTAGCACAGTCTTTCTCTCTCTCTCTCTCAATGGGAAAAGCCCACAGCAACGCTAATGGAGGATCATTCGAAGAGAGAGGAGTGATTTGCAATTCTTCCTTTCATTTCAATGAGAGGATGGAGTAGGTTTGAGAGCATGGATTTTTATATGTAATGGCATGTTAATGTGTTGGCAATTATATATACTGTAAATATTAGCAACACACTGATTTCTATGAATGATTATAAAAATAGTTACTAAACTATTTGCCAAAATACTTCTTGTAGTTAGTCAGGAATGAATGTTTGTATTTTCTTAAGTTGGTTTGACATCATTAGGTATAATTACATGAGTTTAATTTATTATATTTATAAATAAAACAAAGACAATAATATGTGAATATGCATGAAGATGCATGTATGTTACATTATTACTAATATTTAATAAAATGATGAAAATGTCTAAAATGAATGATGTAAGTCACATGGATGTTTTGTGTGTTTAATGTGAGTGTCATTGGCTACAGACACTGAAACACTTCACATTTCTTCTGGTAATTGTGAGATGGTCCCTAATACTGCAGCCGCCAGAGCACAAACACAAAGCTAAGCGGCTGTATTCTGGCTTCATCATAACAAGCACAGTTTAGTAAAGGTTGTGCTTGAAGTTGTTTTCTTCCATTTCAGCACCAAACTGTAACTGTGGTGGTGAATCTGTGTTTTGTTTGTGAGGAAAAGCACAATTCTGAATGTTAAACCAACATTAAACTCACTTTACTGCAGTAAACTTACACTCTGGTTCTTGTTTACAGTTGGGAACTAGAAAAAGGTCACAGTGCCATTAAAAACATCAGTGTTCAGTATAAAATATTCAGTTTTTTCACTTATTCTAGACCAAATTGTATACAAACTGCTAATGTTTTCCTTGTCCCATAATAAACAATATATCAAAAACATAGAGGATTTTATTGTTATTGGGCCTCAAGTTATTATCACACAATAAAGGTTTATGTTGTAATTGAAACACAAAACATAATGAAAATCTGCAGTAGTGTTGAAGTGTTAAAGTGACTACAATGTAGGTCAATGTTAGGTCAAAATGTACTATTGAGATAAAACTGTAGCTCATTAACTTGAAGCTGCAGTCATAAAGCACAACATCCTTAACAGCACAAAAACTTTGAAAGACTTTCCTTAGAAGATCATTCACTCTATACACTTTAATATAATTAGCTTTAATTTATTCAGGTTGTAATAACTAATCATGACATCAGCAAACAAAATGATTGATATTACTAGTGTACTGTATCTAAATACACTGAATACATATATAATATACACTACATGCCAAACATCATTAATACATGCAGAAGTCACTAGAGGTATTCAAATGATACTTTTCATTGAACCTTCTATGTTTCTACACCTGGAACATTTATTACAACCAGCATGACTGTGCTATGCAACTTTAACCCTCTGGAGTTGGTGATCGCACCAGTGGAATATTAACAAATTTCCACAAAAAGTCACTTATATATCTCTACAAGATTTTATGCTAGAAAACATTAAAAAGAAACTTTAAAAGGTGTATTTAAAAAAAAGTATAGCTTGAATCAAAATATATATTTTTAGATACATGTGAGAGGAGCTTAAATAAGCAGAGAGCACATTTTTCACTGCGAAAAATGACCTCTCACCTTGAGTGTTCACACCTATCTCATGAATATTCAATGTAGGATTAGTGGCTGAGTAAAACATTGTGTCACCTCACATTTGTGGAGCTTTAGAAATAAAACCACATACAATGTCTAAAAACTGTAATGACCAATGTATAGCAAACACCTCTGTTTATTCAGGTCTGAGCTCAAATGTCTTGGTTAGAAATGTTTAGAGTGTGTTTTCACAATATATCAGCACATCTGAAAATAGGTTTTTGTAAAGTCTAGGTTTGCAGCAGATTTTATCCCAATAAATATTTATGACACTCTTACTGTTGTGACACTGTTGTTGCTGAGTTTGTGCTGAACAAAAGCCTGTGTAACACTTTGGAAAAAAAAAAAATTGCATATAGTGCTAACAATAGTCTTTTCTTTGTACTTTGTATATTTTTATTTTATTTTTGGATTTTGATTTCTTTTTTGAAAAATCAGATTTTTCTTTTTTTCTTTTAATAGTCTTTTTTAATAGTCTTTTTAATAGAAGAATGGGGGGTTTATATTTCATTTTTGTAGTCAATATAATGTGCAATGACTATTTATTTATTAATTAATTAATTAATTTATTTATTTATCGATGATTGTTGTCACTGTCTAGATTTTAAAAATATATAAAGAACCAAACATAACAATGAAACTGGAGAGGTGAGCTATTTACATAACATTTTGTAAAAGTAAATGTATGGAGTAATTATAAATATTAGTCAAATAATTTAACACCATCTCATATAGTATTGACTTGCGATGAAGTGTACCCTTTTCTCTACACATTTTAGCCCTTCTTTGTTTAAATTAGAGCAGACATGTATTAACGTGCAGGACAGATTGTATAGCAGCACACACACCCCAGCCCCACACTAGTGTACTCTTTGATTTATAATCAATATCTGATCATTTCAATTATTATAAACAAGTTAAAGCTATTGATGAGAAAAAAGCAACGGATGAGGCTATACTGCAGCTTTTACAGACTGAACAATGTCAGACTGTACATTTGTTGTACATATATGTGTGTGTGTGCACGTAATATGTGTGTGTACTTATGTGCACACATTTATATATACAGTGGAATGTCGGTTGCCCTGGTTATTGTACAATTCGGTTATCATTGTGGAAATTTTGTTATTGTTCAAAATAACAAAAAAAGTCATTGTTCATCTGCCAGGGCTTCGTTGGCGTGCCAATTTGTCTCTCTACTAATTTTGCCAAAACAAAGCATCCACCCACGTGTTTGTTGTTTTTCTGGCTTTGTTTCTTGTTGATAACGCTCAAAACAAACTAAAACACATCACCCTAAAGTGACAGCGCACAGAACTACCATCTGAAAACGGGTGTGGAAACAAATAGCGGCAGAGAACAGGTCTACAAAACAAAGGCTGGACCACACTGGCACACTCTAACAGAGCGTAAACCTGTATTAGTGATGTTAAATGTTCATTGATCAATTTAATTAATCTTTTGTATTTATTTCTCATTGTGTTCTGTATGTAAAACTAGTTATTCTATATAAAGTGTATTTTTGTTAATAATTTGGAGTGTGTGGAACAGATTAATTGGATTTACATTATTTCTTATGGGAAATATTGCTTCAGTTTTGGTTATCATCAGACACTTTAGAACAGATTAGTGACAAAAAACAAGGTTCCACAGTATGTATAAATATCTATACACACACTTAAAAATGGCATTTATTGGCAGATTTTACTGCATGATCTCAGTAACTCTGTATTAAAATATGCAGAAATGTGTTCTCTGTAGAAAATAAGACTGTAACGGGAGGGTAGTGGTCTATCGTGAATCATTTATGCCTATTGGGGTCTTTCTGACACACACACACACACCGGGGCACTAGTGCTTTCTTCCTTCCCAGAATTCTTGTGTGTATCTAGGCATGTGGAAATTGCCAAACGTAGCATGAACCTTTTCTCACACCAGACACTAAAAGCACCATTACCCAGATTGCTCCAGGTGCACAGAGAGCGTAAGGTCAGGGCTGTGAGATGATTTGACAGCAGTTATAATGAGCTATAAAGCAAAATCATATGAGGGTGGATCTGAAAAGCTTTGTCATTCACCTTCATAATCACTAAGAACCAGATGTAACTAATAAATATGTGAAAAGCAAACTCAGTGTTGTACATTCTCTCAACAAGCAGCCAAATTTAGATCTTACACACTGAATATTCACTGAGGGTGGGCAGTTGATCGGCCAATCACAAAGAAGCAAAAAAAGGGTTCATCAAGTGAAAATCAAGTCTGTGTACGAGTGTATTCTGCTACATGGGCTGTGTGTCCAAGTCTCGACAGACAATATCAAGCAGAACAGCAAGCTTATTTATAGACGGGTTGTTAAGGATTCTATACACAGTCTCTCTACTGGAGGTTAAGCAGATGGCATCTCCAGCAGAGCAAAACTCATTAGCAAAAACACAGGAAACTGAGGTTGTGGTCAATTCAGCTTACACGCTGTCACACTTACCATGTCAGAGTGTCTGTATGTACATTCAAAAGCCTTTACATACAAGAGGACGACGACATTATACAGGTTTATATCAGGAGAGTTTGACATAAACCACACATCTCATATCTGGATTGTACCACAATTAGTTCAGATCCCACAATCTGAATGGCAGGATCGGCAGCACTCCTAGAATGTCTCTCAGCCACTCTGACCAAAGCTCTTTAAGTATTACTCCGCCACATACCATTTACAGCTCTGTTCAATGTTCTAGAAGTAGTAAACATTTCCTCACTTTAATTTACAATTTTTATATCTCATTTTAAAGAGCATGTCTGTTTAATTGTATTCCAATTTATTCCCCACAGTTCTCCTTATTGAAAACATTTCTATTTGAGCAGCAATACAATGTATTCTGTAATGACATTACTAGACTAGTTTATTTTAAACAATTTCTCACTTAAATATATTGTTACTACCATATATGATCATTTTTTAAATTTCATATTTATTACCTTTTTATCTGTTTAACTATTTTCTTTTAATTCTACCATTTTAACTTTAACTTTGTATTTCCACATTTGTAAAGCACTTTGAATGACCGTGGTGTATGAAAGGTGCTGTATAAATAAACTTGCTTTGCCAATCTTGAGTAGACAATCAACCCACCCATTTACTAGGACTCTCAATCACTTGCAATGACTTTAGGAGGGTGTAATGTTTGTTTTTTGCAACTGAGAACATCTATTTCACATAGAGACCTCTGTACATTCTGTCCAAAGGTGAAGACACAGGGCTTTAAAGAGTTGGGCAACAAGTTTTTATAGTTATTCACACAATAGGTAATGGTAGTGGGGTTCCTCCATCTCTCAGTAGGGGCAGGCGATTTCATATCCACGTAGAGACATGAGCGTGAGCCGAGGAGGATCCAGTCCTACTCAAAGGAGTCTCAAACACCGGGCTCAGATACATAATTGAGCACATCTGTGTGAATAAGTTCTGTGTTTTAGAATGTTTACATGTGCAAATCATATAATATTGCACAAATGAGCTCACAACAGTGATGGCAAATGATCAGTCTCAAAATATTTTAAGCAAATAAAATGTCTGCAAGCATTTGTACATAATCTGAACCCATAAATATGCAGCAAAGCTCTACTCAGCTTATAATGAGTGGATTAAATATTCTGAGAACGCACCTAAGAACGTGTCTGAGCATTTAGTGACATCAGAAGATTTTGAGAACGATTTGATTTAAACGCATTAGGCCTTTCTGCGATTTTAAAATGACACATAATGAGGACTTTTATTCTAAAGACCTTGACTGAAGTGGAAACCAATGCTTACTGTTCCTAAGCAACAGGTAATCTTACAATACAGGTGCAGCCATAGCAGAAATGGCTTTTCACAGCAGGGCCTGAAAGCTTCTGAAAGTCAATCCATTGCCACACCACATGGCAACCTTGAGAGCGTCTCCACTGTTCAAAGCTACATGGGTGACTGCCGTTTCCATTCAACTGAAATAAAAGGTGAAAAATAATTACTGGAGAACAATAAGGCTGCATCAATCTACGACACAAGGTCCTCCTGTGTGCTGGATAATCAGCATTCTCCAACACACACCGTCGCCTTCCTCAGCACAAAGCTGTGGCCTGTTCCATTAAAGGATTTTCTCAGAGCTTCAATTTTTTATCGTCTTATAAAATAAGCTTCTTATTCCCGAGAGGGGGAAAAGAAAACATGAAGGCACCACATATTCATGGGTCGTGACGTAGTTCTTAAATGGATAAAGAATTCTTTTCTGGTTACTCAACATGAACTTTGTGCAACTATTTGCAGACGTATAACTCGTCTTTCTTTATGGTTAAACCCACCAAACCCACATGTTTGACTTAAGGTCACTACCATACTTAAGTTTCCCTGTTCACTAGTCATAAGGTCTACAGGCAGACTGCTGCAAGCTTAATGTTAAGTCTAAATGACTGGATATAGTAACTGTGGTGGTTTATCTTTCTACATATATTATGATAATGGAGACAAGAATTGCAAATCGGAGAGCAGCATTAATTTAGTCACATGTTAGAATAATCATCACAAAAGTGAGCAATGAACTCAATATAAACAGATCACTCACATTTGAAACTTGACATTGTGATATTAAAGATGAGCAAAATGACAAAACATAAAATTAAAGCAATAAAACATCACATGGTCTCGTCCCCCTGCTGCCTTCTGGTAGAAGATACTGCAGCATTCAGACCCTCACTGCTAGACTGTCCACAAGTGTCATCCCCCGCATCTACAGTGGTGCTTGAAAGTCTGTGAACCATTTAGAATGTTCTATATCTCTGCATAAATATGAGCTAAAACATCATCAGATTTTCACACACCCAGTTAATGAGACAAACATGTTATACTTGCTCATTTATTTATTGAGGAAAATTATCCAATATGACATATTTGTGAGAGGCAAAAGTATGTGAACCTCTATTATTAGCAGTTAATTTGAAGATGAAATTAGAGTCAGGTGTTTTCAATTAATGGGATGACAATCAGGAGTGAGTGGGCACCTGTTTTATTTAAAGAACAGGGATCTATCAGTGTCTGAACTTCAAAACACATGTTTGTGGAAGTGTATCATGACACAAACAAAGGAGATTTCTGAGGAACTCAGAAAGAGTTGTTGATGCTCATCAGGCTGGAAAAGGTTAAATAAAACCATCTCTAAAGAGTTTGGACTCCACCAATCCACAGTCAGACAGATTAATACTTTCACTTTCTTTGATGTTTATTAATCTGATTTGTAAAATGGCATTGGATATAAATGTCGCTATAAATGCATAAATTCTTACTAATTATTATTATTAATAGTAGTATTAGTATTAGTATTAGTAGTAGTAGTATTACAATTAATGTGATTATTTTTATTGCTGCTGTTTGTTACTATTATTGTAGTTGTTAATAATAATAATAATAATAATAATTTATTATTAATAATAATTTTATTATAT
>BRDA01090585.1:0-12310 GCA_036984385.1 Crenuchus spilurus
AGAGGTCTGCGTTACTGGCCTGAGGTTAGCATGGTTTTGGTGCCGGTACAGAGTTCTGCGCTTTCTGTAGGACCCAGCGATAACGGGGATGTACTAATAGTACATGGCTGAGGCAGTAGGACTGGTTGCCTTGTTGGTGGCCTTGCTCGGTGGACTCGCACAGGTAGACTCGCAGGTCTTAACCCGATTAGGTCTTACACAAGATGGGCTGCACACAACAGCTGACGCCTCAGCTGACGCTTCGGCGGTTTAGAGTGTTTAAATAGGTGGATTGTCCACAGCTGGTGTGAGTTTGGAGTGGGCATGCAAGGAACTCAGCTTCACCAGACTGCCTCTTTTAAAGCTGTGACGAAACTGCCCCAAAGTTTCGCTATAACAGATACAGCTTAGAGTGGGCGTGGCACGCGCCGCTCAGGCCGAAACTCAGCAAACGGTACCGAAACCGCACTAAACAGTGAGTTTAATTAGCAATTATAGCCCAAAACAAGAGCAGTCTGGTGGTGCTGTGTTCCTGATGTGATCGTGACCTTGTCCTCAGCAATTTAGGAACTATCCTGCAAAAAGAAGTAAAATTGCAAAAAGAAAGTAAAAAGATATCTTTTTACTAAGGAAAATGATAAAAATAGTAACACACAGTCAGGGGCGTAGTAGTGGGGGGGGGGGGCTGAGGCCCCAAGTGGGGCAAGGGCTCTTAAGGAGTCTGGAATTTTATTTTCCTTTAAATATTAAAGGAAATAATATTTGATAATATGAGCGAGGGGCCCTGGGCACTGCTTGTCCATAGGGCCCAGAATTTGATGCCACGCCTCTGCGCACAGTGACTTGGGTAAGTAACTTTAATCTGATTACTGGATTGGAAATAATAATGAGTTATATTACTCGTTACTGAAAAAAATGGTCAGATTAGAGTAACACGTTACTAAATAACGCATTACTGACATCACTGATGGTTTCTATATACAGTGGTTAGACAATGAAAATGAAACACCTGGTTGTAGAACACAATAATTTATTAGTATGGTGTAGGGCCTCCTTTTGCGGCCAAAGCAGCGTCAATTCGTCTTGGGAATGACATATACAAGTCCTGCACAGTGGTCAGAGGGATTTTAAGTCATTCTTCATGCAGGATAGTGGTCAGGTCACTACGTGATGCTGGTGGAGGAAACCGTTTCCTGACTCGCTCCTCCAAAACACCCCAAAGTGGCTCAATAATCTTTAAACACAAAGATTTGCTGTCTTGGTCACAGATGCGCCAGAAAGACGTGCACCAACAACTTGTCCTCTTTTGAACTCTGGTATGTCACCCATAATGTTGAGTCTATTGCAATATACTATATAACTGTCCTCTTACCTGCTAATTGAACCTTCACATTCTGCTCTTATTGGTGTAATATGTGCAATTAATGAAGATTGGCCACCAGACTGGTCCAATTTAGCCATGAAACCTCCCACACTAAAATGACAGGTGTTTCAGTTTCATTGTCTAACCCCTGTATGGCCAAGAACTAGAAAATGGTACAGTGTTATTAAAAATGTAATTGTTCTGTATATATGATTCAGACGTTTAACTTATTCCACCAAGCACCAAGTGTTAAGTGTTTTTGCCATTTTCAGCTCAATAATTTAGGTTGTTGAATATTTGTGTGAATTCCTTGATCCTATAGTCTTTAAAATATGTTTTCATTAAAGTGAACCCATAAAAGAGCCATTTTAGAGTTTGTTTAGGACATTGCATTTAACTTTTTTTTTTTCAGAGAACCAAAAGTGATCTTTCTAAGGCAGGACTGCCCTGTCCTGGTCCTAACACCCTGGAGAACGTAGACTTCATAAACATTAGACTGATATTCAGATGACACTGAAAGCCTCAATACCTGAATCAGGTGTGTTAGATTAAGTTGGCAGCTAAACTCTGCTGGGTGGTAAATCTCTAGGACCAGGATCGTTACCCCTGCTTAAATTATCACTCCAAAAAAAACATTGTTGGCATATTTATTTTAAGGGTGCAGTCTCTGCAATAGTTAATAAAACAGCAAAATAAATAAGACATCCTAACCAGCCACCAATTGGCATTTTGTTATACAAAAGGGCTAATAATGCATAAGTATTTAATAGTATCTATTTGATGTTTAATTGCATGTAAATTATATCAGTCATATATCAATATATTGATTGTTATATAACTCATATATTTGCAGTTATTTATTAAAGTAATAACCCCAGGTGATCAGAAATGTGTAATTCATGCATTTATTTATTTATTTCATGAAATCAAGAATTATGTAGAACATGTCACATGAACTGTGTGAATTTTTTGCGACTACTTAGTTTATTTGCCAGTTGTAGCTGCAGGAGCAGGTGCAGCAGGGAGAAGTCTTGCTATGATCAATGGCAGCAGAGTGTTGAGTAAGTTGTTGTTGTTGTTGTTATAGTTGGTGGGGTAGGGGTAAGGGTAATATCCTCCAAATCCTCCTCCATATCCACCCTGGAAGTATACAGATACATTACTGTTCATTTGAAACCAATATAAATTATTCATATATTTCAATAATTAATAGCTTAAATTGTTCAAAAATAATAAATGTACCCATAACTGTTGGTTTAATTCAAACATTCTAAAATAAAACAGAAAGCTGCATAACATCTGAATGTCAGGATACCTTTAAAATAAATCTGTATTGCTTTTTAATCTCTAAAAACATATTTTGCTGTTTATGTGTAGATCTACACTGTATACACTTTATATTTATCCGTTTATTTAAAGTAAAAAAAAATGTATGACAAGTGATACCATATTTTAGGATAATACTATAAATGCAAAATAGTTACAATAGTGAAGCCATATATACAGTACTAGTCAATGTAATGTACCACTGTGACTGATTTTCTTTTCTGGATGATGTGAGTATTGAGGATGCCTAAAAAATGACTCTTCATGAAGTGCTACTAACCTCGCCACTTGATGAACGCTTCTCTCTTTCGTCAGCCTGTGAAAACAGCACACATATTTCAGTTCATTTACTTAACTCGTAAGTACTGAGGTGCACAACATGATACAGATATTGGTGAAATGTGCTGTTATCACATATGTTCTGTTATAACATGGGTAGAATACTTTTAAATCAGATCATTTGGGACTATAATATCCCTCAGAATACTATAATAATATTCAAAGTATACTATAATATTATTTCATTAGTGTGATTTTCTAAACTACACATATATATAAAAACTACAGATGCTGGTATTATGTAGTATTATACAATTAAAGCCTGGAATTTCCCATGGTTACTTGGCTTTTAAAAGAATGTTTAAATTTATAACTAACACACTGCAATATTCTGTTGCATAACATTATATCAGTTAGCCAAATTAGTTTAATTTTTGTGTTTTAGCTCTTTAATATTTACTCAATACAGTACCCAGCACTTATTATTAATGTCATATAATCACTGACACTCCCTCCATGGTGGTAAAAGAACCCTGAAAACTAGCAAAGCCACTTATTTAGACTACAAACAGACATGATATATGGATTCCAAGTAGTATATTAGGAACTTTTTTTATTAGGAACAAATATTTTTCATTAACTATATCTAGCATGAACAAATGGCCTAGCCCCCAAAAAATCCACTCCAAAAGCTTAACCACTCAAGATATGTCAGAGTGGGATATTTTGAAAATCCACACTCTAGAAACCATTGTGTGACCATTACAGGACACAAATGGTTGTGGTAACACCAATTGGTTAATTTTCTTATTTTGGCAAGAGCCGAAATTTGGGTTAAATTTGTGCCTCTCTTTTTTCATTCCACAGATAATTTATTTCCAATGGGTGGATTCATGAGGTTCAGTACTTACAGGGTAAGCAGAGCACAATGCAATAATGCACAGTCCAATGAACAGAGTGGCGGCCTTCATGGTTGTTTTATGGAAGCTCTGATTAAAAAAAGAGTAGAACATAGAAATTTTATTAATACATTTTAAGACAAAGTTGCAGACAAAGATAAACAACCCAATGCCTACGTACCTTCAGGAACAGGTAGAAAAAAACAATTCAAAATTGTCAGGATTGATGCAGCTTCAGTAGTGCCATGGGACATGGCTTTTATACAATTTCTCTGTCCACAACCGACCAATGAGATGAAATGCCACACATGATGGATATTTTGAGGTTTTGTAGCAGACAGCTTTCTGCAATAGTGCAATAACTGATATCAGCACAAAAGTTAGGAAATGAGTGACTCAGAATCTGTAACATCAGCTTTACAGGTTAAGCTACAGTTAAGAGGTTTTAGCATACCTGGACAAAACATGACATTGTGAAACATATTTTGAAATCTGACATTGTTGCACATGAGCTAAATGAGCACATACATTTTGCAACTGAGTCATGTGACTGTAGACTTGCACTACAGACACATAAATAGAACATAATGAAGAAGACATTTTGTAGGTTTCTGATACTGTATAAAGTATTAAGTTTTAATAAAATACCTTGTGTTTGAAATGTAGCATTGAAATCTCACAAATGATAATTAGTTGAATATACAATTGTGCTTGAATGTTTATGAACCCTTTAGAAGTTTCTATATTTCTCCATAAATTTGATTTAAAACTTCATCACACTGTCACACAAGTCCTCCAAGTAGAAAAAGAGAATCAAATAAATAACTTGGTCATTTATTTATTGCAGAGAATGATCCAATGTCTTGCAATTAAACAAATTAAAAAAACCTGCAACTAAACATTTACAGTAATCTTTGGTCAGTCCTGCACATTGGCATGGAAGAAATCCATAAACTGCTTGTTCAGGTCCTTCCACAATGATTTGGTCATTCGATAAAAACATGAACTTCATTCTTCAGTAGAACAACTTTGTGTGCTTAGGGATGGATATTTTTCTTTAGAACTTGCTGACAAAATTTGAAATGAATTTTTCCATCAATGATTACAATGATGATACAGTGAAAGATGCCCGAACCATAATACTACAACTGCTATGTATTTTATACTGAAATGCAATGTTCATGTTTTTGCCAAACATAAAACTTCTCATTTAAAAAAATATCAGTTTGGGTCTGAACAGTCTACAAAACACAGTTCCAATTGTTTATGAATGAATGAATGAACGTTACACTAATATAGCACCTTTCTATATACCCAAGGATGATTTACAATCAACACACTCCATATACACACACTCAACCACACACACCGGTGAGGAGCGGCAGCCAGTCGTACACAGCGTACTCTCAACCGGAAGCGACCGTCCACCTGAAGGACTGCATCGAGCACTAGGGGGATCACCCAGACCACAGCACCAACCATATCTGGGCATACATACATACACATTCATACACACACCAGGGTAATTTTTTAGAGTAGCCAATCCACCTGACCTCTAAGTTTTTGGACTGTGGGAGGAAACCCACGCAGACACGGGGAGAACATGGAAACTCCGCTCAGATACGGACTCGAACCCAAGACCTCAGTGCTGAGAGGTGAACATGCTAACCACTAAGCCACCGTGCCACCCATAAATATTTATTTATGTGATCCTTAGCAGAGCACTGGCTTTCTCCTTGCATCCCTCCCATGCAAATCATTAATGTTCATTAATGTTCAGACTCATGAACATTAACCTTAGCCAATGTGAGCGAGAACTTTATTTGCTTAGAAGTTACACTGGGGTCCTTTATGACCTTGCAAACTATTACACACCTTGCTCTTGCTCTCCTGGGAAGGGTAACAATTAGGGGTGTGTATCTGTCCAATAAATGGCAATCCGATATGTATCTCGATTCATGCAGTACGATACGTTTCAGAAATAATTTATTTTAAATTGGACCGATTTGATTCGGTTCGATTCGATTGAGGATTTTGATACGATTCGGTTCAATATAATAGGGTAGGAAATAATATGAGTTACTTGTTTAAAATAGATCATTTACATTATGATTCAACGTAAGTTATTACTAAAAATGTGTTTTGCTTGCTTTCAGATAGATTAATGAAATAGAGAACTAGTATAGTTGTATTTGACATGTGAATTCAGAAACAGTAAAATACTGTTGCGTTGGGATGTGGTACCGGTGCTCCAATGTTTTAACCAAGTCCCGAAAGCCCTCATTCTCCACCACACAGTATGGTCTTAAGTCTTTGACAATGAACCGGGCTATTGAAGCCATTATTACTTTGGCTCTACCTGAGTTGTGGTCGAGTTTTGGCTGGAAGAAGTCCTGTTTTTCTGTATTTGTCATGCCATGTCATTGTGCTAGCGGTGCTAGTGTCCTCATCGCCACTTTCCTCATGTCGTCTCACCAAATGTTCTCCATTCTTCATTTAAAGACCAAACTTCTTCCAAACTTTAGATTTTAAGCTCGGCGGAGCGTTGTACAGTATATATGTGGTCCGACGTTTGTCTTTCAAATGTGACTATGATGAGTATCACGACAGTTCATGAAAGAAAGCGAGCGAGCGAGAGAGGGGGAGGGAGGGAGAGGTGGGGGGAGTGAGAGAGAGAGAGAGAGGGAGCGCAGCTAAAGCATATCAGTA
Source organism: Crenuchus spilurus (assembly GCA_036984385.1). NCBI lineage: Eukaryota > Metazoa > Chordata > Actinopteri > Characiformes > Crenuchidae > Crenuchus > Crenuchus spilurus. Next base: position 6,556 of record BRDA01090585.1, read on the forward strand.
ACACAAAACCGAATGACAGCTCTTGAATCGGGCCATCGGCCGGTTCACTTTACAAATAGACTAATTCAGGGGTCCATGTACCGATGCACTCACATCATTTAAGTCAAAATCAGTCTTCCGATTCAAATCGGTTATATTTTACACCCCTAGTAACATTGGTCTTGAATGTCCTGTATTTGCATACAGTACATTCTGTCTGACTGTGGATTGTTGTAGTTTAAACTCTTTAGAGATTGTTTTGAGGTCCTCAGAAAACTCTTTTGTTTGTGCCATCACTTCCACAAACGTGTTATGAAAATCAGACCTTGCTAGCTCCTTGTTTTTTAAATAAAACAGGACACCTGCTCACACCTGCTTGTCATCTCTTTGACTGACAACACCTGACAATTTTCACCTTCAAATGAATTGCTAATCCTAAAGGTTTATATACCTTTGGCACTCACAGACATGTAATACTGGATAATTTTTCTCAATAAATAAATGAACAAGTCTAGTATGTTTTGTCTCATTTGATTTGGTTCCTTCTATATACTGTTAGGACTTATGTGACAATCTGTGAGGATAGAGGTGTGAGCGTGGTGGATAAAATCCAAAGACTAAACTAAGAAAGTGGACGCACGAGCAGAGAACGATGATAATAAGAAATATATTTATTTTAACACACTTACTGAGAAACTTAGAATAAACAAAACAAAACACTGATAAAACACGACTGGAGAAACATCTGATGAAGGAAGACATATGGTCAACTAGGAAACATGAGACGTTTACATTCAATCAATAATCCGTGACGAGTGAGGGAAAACAGGGAGTATATAAAGGACAAGTGTTTAAACTTAAATGACAAACAGCTGAACTTGATACAATGACGTGACAAACAGGAAAACCATACATGCACATGAATGACGCGACAAACCAGGAAGTGAACTGAAACTAAAACAAAGGAGTGTAATTAAATGGGACAAGGAGTGTAACACAATGGGGCAAAATGTGACACAATCTTAAAACAAAAATTTTAGATGATTTCTTGCAGACCTAAAGACCACTCTTCACAAACTTTAAAGCACTGCTGTATTTATATAATGTATCAAATGATTAAAATACTTATTCATGATTATTGTGTAGTTAATAACCATTAATCAATTTAGTTTTATTTTATTACTTTTTTATCTTAAATACATTTTTATTTAAAAAGCAATGCATTTTAATGTGGATATGTGAGTGGACAAAATAAACGTAACATAAAACTTGCGAAAGTGATGTCAAATTGGTCATTCCTGCTTTAACACATTTTGTGGTAAGTTACACCAAATTAAAACAATATGTTATCTCTGACATCTAAACCAAAACCTTACAATCTACACCTGATGTTTTTATTATATATATTATAATATATATATAAGGCATTTTAGTTTTACAGAAGACAAAGTGAATTTGTGAAGTGGGTGTCTGTTTATGCCTTTCAGTCATTACAAGCCTGCTCACCTAGACCTGGCAGGTCACCTCATGTTCTTCTTTAAAAAAAAATCAAGCAAAACATGCTAAAAGTTAAATCATTTAATTGTCCTTTCGCTATGCCCCACCTTATACACTCTTTTAAGTTACATCTGCCAAGTTTGGAAATCTTACAATTTGAGCCATTTGTGTTGCAATCATTTATGAGGTTGTTGCAAATACATTCCAAAAGTACAGTTATGCCCCCTGGAAAGTTCATGTATGATTTTTATTGCAATGTCAATTCCTTACAGAAAGTACATGTATTTCACAGTTTAATAATTTTTATACGTATATCACATTTATATATGTTTTCTTATGACTATGTTTTTTAGACACTCTACACTTGATCAAAATTCATGTGTTCTTTCTGTAAGGGATATGAGTCGAGTTGAGTCTAGCAATATAACATTAACATAGATGTGTCTGAAGTTATTTTATTTTTGGGTAACTGTCAGATTTTTATTTTGACAGGAACCAAAAAGTGGAATTGGATTGTATTTTAAATGTGGTGGGAGCGCCAAAAGGTTTTATATGATTCTGTACTTTTTCTCTTTATTATAAATTCTATAATTATTTTATAATAAACTCTAGCCTGTCAGCTTAACATCAAGATGGGCCTTGTCAACCCACATTAAGAAAAATGTTTAATGTATAAGAAAAACATTGTCACCATGTGTCAATTTATTACTATTCAGTAAGCTATAACTTACCACCATCATGAAAATATGAGAGGGAATATAACATTCCTATTCATACACAAGTTCCTAATCATTACTGTATAAGGTCCGTCAGCAATATAACATTATCAGCCAATTTAAGTGATTGATTAAGTGAGTTTATGTGATTGTTCCAACATAAATTGTGTACAGGGTCAAATAGTTTTTTTAACAGCATTAATAAAGCAATAATACATGTAAAATATATAGAGTGATTTTTGTGTCAAAAGTTTCACAATAGCAAAAATAAATCTGTAAGCAAAATCCACACAAACAAGACCATAAAGTATATACCGGTATTGTGAATGCAAAAAAGAAAAATATATTCAATATGAATGTAATGTTTATTTCATTAAATGTTACGTTTGCATTTTGACCATTTTTTGTTTCAATGTTTTTGTTTTGTTTTTCCACAATTTTTGGTTTCAAGGTTTTCATTTTTTAAATTATTTTTCCACAATTTTTGATTTCATTGTTTTTGTTTTTTTGCTTCTGGAATCATTCTTTGCTTCTGCCCCACATTTTTTTGCTTCTGAGTTTTGGAACACTTTTCACGTGTGGGCAGGACTTAGAAGGCGGCGTTAGCCTTGAATTTCCATTGGTCACTGATTTTGGATTGACAGCAGCTTTGAGTCCACCTCTGGGACAGAGCTACGCCCACCACACCTGCTTTACAGCATTTTCAAACATGGCGGAACGCAGGGTTTCTAATTCACAGCAGCAGCTAAACTGATTTTTGCCATTAAAGTTTATACAAAGGTTATAATTAATTGCTAAATGGACTGTAGATATGGTAGATACTCATATTTCTTCCAGACGTCAGTGTTTTCTCTCCATCCAGTTCCCTAAAATTTTTAAAAGATCACGTTGGTGAAGTGTACTCTATAAACCGTCATGCTTAATGTAAGTATTTGAGCAGTGGATCATTCACGACTGTCAATCAAGTGAGATGTTTTATAGTGAGGACTGATGATAGGCTGACATCTATTTTTTCATCTGTCATTCAAGTGAGATGTTTTATAGCAAGGACTGATGATAGGCTGACATCTATTTTTTTTTAAATGCCATGCGATCTACCCACACTACCTTTGCGATCGACCGGTAGATCTTTTGCTAATGTGAACACAATATTTTGACACAAAAATCCCTCCATAAAAATGGATATACTTAGAATATCATGCACTGAATCATGCACTGAGTGTCATGCCCCCTGCCGCGCCCCTCTTACCCCACCCACACCTCCCCCCAATGTGGCGGCTCTCATGTGTTTTAGTGTCCTTCATGAACCACCTTGTTTCAGCCATGTGTTCTACCTTTGTATACATGTCTACATGTATCCTGTCTCCACCTCCCTGTGATGTCATGTAATCAGCCAAGTCTGATTGTCACTCCCCGATCCGTTCACCCTGCCCGATTTGTACCGCGCATGCGTGTGTGACATAATTTCCGGATAAAGTTGTACGAATTGCATTGAATCAGAGTTGTTTTGGTGAAGGATGAAAACTTTTGCACTTCATCGTTTTATTACATTTGTGGTTCATTGTTTGTTAAAAAGAAATCATTTACAGTTTTCCCACTTTCCAGGATTACTTACTGAAGGGTGGATTTACATAGAGGTGGGGAGCAGATCTGCTAAACAGCACGGTTGCCAGGTCTCCAAAAATCTTCATCCCGATGTCTGACTTAAAGCGCCCTATACAACCTGACACCAGCTAAAATGTAGAACGTCCAATCACATATATTATTGTTAGCATTAATATTTTTAACTTGATATTTGCTTTTCTTTGCATTTTAAACACCCCTTTTCTTAACTATAAATTTATATTTTCAGATCCCTCTCCAATAAGTCATCTAATACTAAGTCTACCCAAATGCTCTTCACACTCAGTTGTTCACTGCCATTAACTCCTTGTGTACACCACAATCATAGCCATAAAAACACAGTGTATAACTGTGGTGTTAAAACCATAAGGAGTTAAATGGTAGTAGAGAAAATTAGTTGTTTTAAACTTAAAAAAGCAAACATGGAGGTATGTTTTTCTTGCATTATATTTACTACTACTACTACTACTGCTACTAATAATAATAATAATAATAATAATAACTAGAAAAGTGCATTTCCTGAAGGAAACGCAGGATATTGCGCATTGCTAACATGGCCCACAAGCTAAGGTATCCCAGTTGGTTTGTAAGGTGATGCTTTGCTATTTGTGGTGGTTGCTATGGCCCCCAAGGCGGTTGCTATGGCCCCCAAGGTTGTTGCTATTGAACGTATGGCGGTTGCTAAGGATCCCAAGGCCGTTGCTATGGGTCCCAAGGCCGTTACTATGGCACCCAAGGCGATTGCTATGGCCCCCAAGGCGGTTGCTATGGCACCCAAGGCCGTTGCTATGGCACCCAAGGCCGTTGCTATGGCACCCAAGGCCGTTGCTATGACTCCTAAGGCCATTGCTATGGGCCGCAAGGCCGTTGCTATGTCACCCAAGGCCGTTGCTATGGGACCCAAGGCCATTGCTATGGCCCCAAGGCGGTTGCTATGGCACCCAAGGTGGTTGCAATGGGACCTAAGGCAGTTGCCATGTCTCTATGTGAAAAAATGAATAACAGTATATTGCGCATTGCTATGGATCCTAAGGCCGTTGCTATGGATCCCAAAGCCGTTGCTATGGGTCCCAAGGCCGTTACTATGGCACCCAAGGCGATTGCTATGGCCCCCAAGGCGGTTGCTATGGCACCCAAGGCCGTTGCTATGGCACCCAAGGCCGTTGCTATGACTCCTAAGGCCATTGCTATGGGGCGCAAGGCCGTTGCTATGTCACCCAAGGCCGTTGCTATGGGACCCAAGGCCATTGCTATGGGCCCCAAGGCGGTTGCTATGGCACCCAAGGTGGTTGCAATGGGACCTAAGGCAGTTGCCATGTCTCTATGTGAAAATGAATGGGAAGAACGAGGGATGAAAAGATGACAAAAAGAGAAGTGCGGGTCAGTATGGCCCTGCACTACAGCTCTGTTATCTGTCCTGATGGAGTACATGAATGTTGGTGGCTGTTGGGACAGAAACTCTGTAGCTTGAGTGTATGTGAAAATGAATGTAAGTCAATGGGAGGAACGAGGGAAGAAAAGGTGACAAAAAAAAAGTGCGGGTCAGTATGGCTCTGGACTATAGCTCTGTTACCTGCCATGATGTAGTATATCAATTTTGGATGTTGTCGCGCAAATGGAAGCGTGGAATTTGGTATGGCCAAAAATGAATGGAGGTCAGTGGGACGAAAAAGGGATGGCAATAAAACGACAAATAAACGAGTGCGGGTCAAAACAACAGTGAATTTGTGCTCAGGCGCCCGCCCTGATATAGTGTATCTGAAATGGTGCGAATCGGTCAAGCAGAAGTACAGTAGATGAGCATGCATTTTTGCTCCCCATTCATTCTCTATGGGGAAAAAATCCCAGATTAAGGAAGTTTTTAGGAAAACCGCAAATCCGATCAAAATTCTGTATACAAGCCCGGATCACACAATCAGACCGAACAATCTGGAGTTGGA
>BRDA01090594.1:0-21916 GCA_036984385.1 Crenuchus spilurus
TATAAAATTTAACTATGTAGATTCAAGAAACAAGGTGTTTCAGAAAAATGTGATGGAATTGACCCTGAAATCTTGAGTTCAAAGATAAAAAAAAAATGTGTTTTCTCCTTTTTCTCATGTTTGACTTTTAGAATATTCAGTAGCCTGCACTTGATGATCTTAAATCACTTTTTTAGAACATACTATAGCTTTGCTGTGAAGGCGGAAAATTGCAGCTGATGCTTTGTGACATGTTGGGCGTGTCAAGGTGAAGGCTTCTAATATATATGCATGACATTACCTGGAAGCATTGGAGGAATGTTTAAACGGCTTGATTTTAATGTGCATACATTTACAGTGACTGTTGCGGGGGCTGGATCTGGCTATACCAATCATAGTCTAGCCATGTCATCCTTTAAAAAATAAAAACATATTGATGTTTTCATTTTTTAACACAGCAGTCATAAGAATTGAAGGCATTATTATTTTGTTCTTATAGCTGTAAATGTTTGATAAAATAAGTTAAAAAGAACAGAAGAAAAATTGATAAAGCACTTGGAAAGGTTCTGTGCAAGAACAAAAGATCCTGTGCAGGATAACAGGCTGTCCTGCCACAATTTTGTTTGGCCATTTTCCAGTAATAAGCATGACAGTTCTGACTGAGAGAAGTGGATTTTTGGCTAATCACACACTGCCATTCAACAACAATGAACAACACAGTGTGTTTATATTTTCCTTTAAAAGTATTTGGTTCTGGTGTCTTTAGCACATTTAAATCTCATAACCGAGTCACAGTGTTTGCGTGTTCATATTTGCCATATTGAAACAGATTGAGTAATAGAGTAACAAAAATTGCAAGTGCTGTTTGACATATATATGCTTGCTTAAAATGTTATTTTTTATTTTTTTACATATCAAAGGGAATGCAACAATATCACTTACATTATTGAAGGAGAAATGTACATTAACCTGCATTTAATTGGAAATGTTTGTGTGAAAGGAATAATAACTTTTGGTACTTGGTACAAAAACCCTTAGAATGGGCAAACCCTTAGAATAAAATACAACAAAAATGTAGTATATAAGCACTTTGAGTTTTAAAAATACAGCTGAGCATCTGACCAATCTGAACTTTTGCCCAATCACATTATAAAAAACAATAACAACTAATCCGAGATTATTATTTTCACTCTAATAATTAATTCTAAAAATCACAGTAATAGTGAAGATAAATAAACTCACTTCACACTCTTCACAACTATACAAGATATTCGGAAGAAGAAACTAAAAAGATGATGAAATTGAATTTCACACAGATTAGAACAGGCAAATAATCCTCACAGTGAATGAGTTAGATGTCAGAGTTTGTTATATATATTTTTTTACAATAATTGAGTTGCATTATTATGACCATGTCATCCTCCTCCAGCCTGTCCCATTGTCTCACATTTGTCCCCAGAACTTCATTTCCCAGCATAACTTGGTGCCCTCTAGTTCTCTGTCACTTCACCATAGTTCCCTCTTACCCAATGATCTATATTACTGGATAGGACGCTGCCTATTCGTTAGCATTGAGGCCTGCGCGACGTCATGGAGCCGCCATGTTGTGTAGAAGTGAAGCTTGTAAACAATGGCACATAGCAAGCACTGCTGCCTTCTCAAAGCTCTAACTTCGCTAATAATTGTCCGATTTTCAAAATTTAAAGTTCTTTACAAAGAGGATAAAAAGCTCTTTAACATTAATCAAAGTATTAAAATGGTTGATGACATGTTAGGCTACTATCGGCTTTCACATCCATCATAACCGACATTTTCTCTAGGCCTTACTGCTTGCATGACTTCTAATGGCTGTAAAATCGTTAATAATTATCTGATTTTCAAAATGTAAGTTATTTACAAAGAAGACAAAGAATTAAATTGTGTAATGCTGCTATGGCATGGCCATTGACATAAATATAGTCATGTTTTCTTGCCTTGCTGATACTAGCTAGTGACCAATGGCTCTACACAAATTATCAATTTTTTCAACCTGTCGACTGTATTAATCCAAAGTAAAGAACACGGAGACGTCATACATATTAAAGTCAATGTAGAAATATTCAATGCTATCATCAACTTCATTTAATGTTACAGTAAACACATTGTAAATCTGTATTTATGCTGCAATACTAATTTTACTTTTTAGTCATTTAAAAGGTGTTGTTTATAACTTATAAGACAATTTGATGGGCCACTGGCACTGCCAAGTTGACAACACTGACACTGCATCATTGTCGCTATAAAAATGCCTCTAGTCTAGTAGTTTAGAGTTCTGGTGCATATCTACATTTGATTACAGTCAGAGTTAATGTTTGTGATACTAACTTCATAAGTGTTGTTGGTTTGATGCCTGACTATTAGTGTAATGTCTACGGAACTACGTCAAGTTTGTAGGTCAGAGATTGTGGCTGTAATTCACAGATTATTACGAATAAATCATTTTTAAATGAATACATACTTGTGGAATGTGATCCCCTGGTCTCTGCTGATAGAATTCCAATAAAGTTAAACAGTTAAAGGCAAAACATTGCAGCCCTTTCGTTGTTTGTAAACGCTGGCTTCCTTCAGAGCTTGCCCTGCTGCCACACAACATGGAGGCTCCATGCCGGCGCGTTAAAAAGTCACGTGTGTCCTATCCAGTAATATAGATCATTGCTCTTACCTCCCAGAACTCCATTACCCAGAACCCCCTCAGGACCTATCCAGTCACTTGACCTTTTTATCAGCTGAAATCTCCCACTCTTTAATTATCCCTCTTATAAAGCTGGCTCTCTGATATCCCCTCTTTGTGAAGTATTGAATTTTTGTAATTGTGACCTTGCTATAGCCCTTTGTTATTCCTTAGCCTGTTCCCATAATTAGCATTAACTCTGTTTGTTAGCCTGTTCCTTGTTTAGCCATAGCTCTGTTAGCCTATCCTTGTATAGCCTTTGTTCTGTTTGTTAGCTTCACCTTAGTTGTGTATCTTTCTTTTGTTTTCTTCTTGTTCTGGATTTCAAGTCTTCCTTGTACTCTGACTATTCTTAACTATTTCCCTTTATCTTTAGCGTATGCCCTGCTGGGTAATTGAACTTGGACTGTGTACTTTCTTATGTGTTTGGAATACCCCTCTATATTCAGTAAACTCCATTTCTCTTAATGTACATGTATCTACACTACTAGCGTAGCTGGCACAGACATAAACAAGAGAAAATGGTGAACCGGATGTTGCCGGTTGCACGGTTCATTCTGGGAAATGTGAAAGGGGAGAATGATCTAAGGAAAGATGCTCTTTGTGCAGAATTGGTCTCATTAGTAAATTATAAACCAGAGGCAACACATTCACAACTGTGTTACAGAGGAAACTGATCCCTGCATTCTGGTCCCAAGTCTACATCCCTAAGCTTTAGACCATTGTCATTGACAGGCTCGCTTCCTGTACTCTACTGAGATAGTGAATGGTGACAATTTTAAATGTGAATGTACGGTTTTATTAGTATATTTTATAGTCTGAAGAGTTGTAATGGAGTTAGACCTATGCCTGAAATGTCTGCTTGGTCTGAATAAACATCTGCAATGTTCAAGAAAAGAAGAACAAAAAAGTTTAATTGTCCAACAGAGCACAAAACCAAGACATAACAATCAAGAGCTGACAGGCAAAACAGCACGAGCATATGTCTTTGTATGAAGTCGTTTCATAGGGTTTATTTTGAGATTTCCCAACTGCCTCAGTGCTTATGGCAGTGTGGATTAGATGACTTAGTGTGGCCCTCTTTTGATGGAGACATTGGTTTAAGGTTTTAAAGCTAGTTATTGCTTTAATACAGCTGTTGAAAGAGCAGACTTCACAATGAAAGGCATCTATCTGCTCGCAGGTTCTCAAGCAAAACCACTGCCACTGAGGCAATACATTTCCCAGCCAGTGTGTGCCTGTGTGGGAAAAAGAGAGTGAGAGAGGGAAGAGAGAAGGTCACAGATGGATGGGTCAGCTATACATTCAGCTTTGCCAAGTGAGTATGAGATCAGCCAACTCTTCTGTTCTGTTAAACATGCTTTAGTTACAAAGGTCAAAGAGGTTGCAATGTGTAGCAACAAATAGTTTGTGTTGGTATCTATTTGTAAATGACAAAAGTATTATTTTATCAAGTGTTCAGTTTATTAGGTGATGTTGGATGGTCTAAGTAGCCTTATTCTCTATTCTCTACAGTAATATTACCAGGATTAATATGCCACTGCTATGGGATCAGGCCTCTTGTTGAGAGACGTCTGTCGTTCATTTCTTGTATATACTATAACCACAGTGTTCAAAAAGCAATACAGTATAAAGCAGGGGTGCACTTTTTCAGCCTGCAAGCTACTTATCTAATGACTAAGTCCAAATGATCTACCTAATATAAAATGCAAGACCTATATTTATTTATGTGTACAATGTATGCTGGTGTACCTCGAATAAATAATGTAGCGTTGGCCATGTCGAGGTCACGCGGTATGGGTGACGTCATCACCCAGAAGCACTTGCGGGTTGTACACAGTTGTAAAACAGTTCTGAATTGGTTATATCGGTTATTTTATGCAGTTGTGTTGTGGTGGCTTAGTGTTTTATTAATGTAATCATCATCCTGTGTTGGTAGATGTAATTAATTTGTTTACGTGAGTAACTTACCATCTGTGAGATGTGGAGTAGAATTAGTGTCACTCACTCACACAATAAACTAAACTGAACTCGTGCATGCGAACGATAGCGGACATGGCCAATCACACGTTAGCAAGAAACGGCAAAGCCAATCGAATGAGCTTGTGGGCGGTCTAAAGTGAAACAGGATTTTCAGATTGAGCTTGGATTCCCGCTGGGTCCTAGTGCTTAACCGGTCTCCCTGTATGTCAATCAAGTGAGATGTTTTATAGCGAGGACGGATGATAGGCTGACGTCTCTTTTTTGCCATGCGATCTACCCTCACTACCTTTTGCGATTGACCGGTAGATCACGATCGACGTATTGTGCACCCCTGATATAAAGTATTTATTCAAAATGCATTGTTTATTCAAAAGTAGGTATTTCCTATTTGGAACAGTAAGCAACAGTGACTTTCAGTGAGTCAGTCAAATAAATCTGACAAAGCTTTGAATATTGGTCCAACCACCATGCCATGGGCAACTGCTTCTCGGGCACCATAGATAGGAGATACCCACAGCTTTGGGCAGTTGTGCTCACAGTCCCTTAGTCTGTTCACTAATTTGTGTGCTTCACTGTGCACTCCCCTTTGTGCAATTACATTGGTCCATTATTGTGCACTTTCGCGTATTCAGCTATTGTTACCTTGCATGTAGAGTTTTGTATTTTTATACCCTATTTCTTGACATGAAATCTGAAAAAAATCTTGAAAAAACCAGAGGTCTGTGTATATATATATATATATATATATATATATATATATATATATATATATATATATATATATATATATATACATACACTTCATTTATATACCTCACTGTGCTATTTAATATGCATTATATAATATTATTGCATATTGATAATTGTACATTCTACAGAATTGAATATTTCTACAGAATATTTTCCAAATGTTCAGCTTGAATCTTGGACATTTGAAGGTCCAAGCAATTGTAAAAAGAGCATTAACACTCCCAGGCAGCTCATGGAGGTTTATATAGTGCTGCATAGTGGTGAACTGACAAAAAAAAGAGTGCAAATCTGTAAGTGCTCTTTTTATTACATTAAACATAATAAAAATTATAACAGCATCATGGCCAGAAAGCTGACAGTAAGGGAATAACTGAGTCATATATAAACAGAGCACTCTTATACATGTCTATATGTGTGTGTATATGAGAGAGAGAGAGAGAGAGAGATGGAAAGGTGTGTAAAATTCACACAGCGCAGCACTCAGACGTGGTGTCAGTCTCTGCTCACACTTTCCACACTCGACGCCTCCAACACTCACAAGCTTGCCGCCATGAAAAATAGCCCCACCGCTCTGAAGGACTTTTTCAGCACCTCTCCGCTCAGATGAGTGCCAGCACTCTCCCTCCATCATCCCCCTCTCCTCTCTTCTTCTCTCTTTTTCTCTCCTCTCTCTCACTCTCTCGCTTGGGCTAAAAGCTGGGGGAAAACTGTGACTGGTTGAGAAAACAAGGACAGGCAACCAAAAAGAAAAAAACAGTCCTACTAGATACTTGGTCTTACTTACTGTATATAAAAATGAGGGGAATTGAAACATGTATTTCTGTTGTGTTTCTACTTAAAGAACAGAATTAGGAGAGTCAGTTTTAGGAAAAACATCATGGCTCTGATTTGTTCATAGACACAAATATAATGTTATTCCTGATCATGCTCAACACTTACTGTTCTATAGGTTTCATGCAGCAGTTTTGCATTATTTAAAATACATGTTATTAACATTTTACAATTTATTAACAATTTAGTTATGACTTTAGAGTGAATCAAGCATTATTGTTGAGATCACTCCAAACATTCAGCCCATTTTCCAGACCTGACATCTATTGGAAACCAATGGAATGTCATTAAGAGGAAGATGAAGGTCAGAAACCATCAAACAAAGCAGTGTTTCTTGATTTTTTTTTGCAGCAGGAATGTCACAAAGTCACACCAATGTGAAAGGATGGTGTAGACCATGAACAAATCAGGGTTATTCTAACAAATACCGATGGACCTTATCTAAGGTTAAACCATTCATATTTTGTAGAAAATTACTTCAATATTAACATCAGGTCTGAAATCTTTTTGTAATTTTTTTATTTCACTTTATGTAAATAAAAGCTGTAAATTACAATATTGGCATTTTTAAATTTGGTAGAAACACTGGTAGTATATTCATTTTACTCAAAACACATACAGCAACAGTCAAACATTTGGACACATCTCATTCAATGTTATTAACTTTTTTTCCTACATTGTAGATGAACACTGAAATCATCCAGACTGAAGGAACACATAAGGAATCATGTAGTAAACTTAAAGTGTTAAACAAACCAAAACATATTTTAGATTCTGTGAAATAGACACACAACTGATGTCTCAAACACATTAAGAGGCAAGAAATGCAAGTCATGAACTCTTGACAAGACACAGCAGTTAACTGGAAGCCATTCCAGGTGACTACCTCATAAAGCTGACTGAGAAAATGCCAAGAAAGCTGCATCTAAGCAAGAGGTGCCTACTGTGAAGAATGTCAAATATAAACATATTCTGGTTTGTTTAACACTTGTTTGTTTACTAAATAATTAGTTTGGATGACTTTAGTGTTAATCTACAATGCGGATATTTTTGAATAATGAAAAACACTAAATGTCCAGAAGGTGTGTCCAAACATTTGACTGGTAATATATCTATAAATAATAAAAGTACAGAAATTGATTATTCGATTATTATTTTTGTCCCCAGAGCTAAATAACAAAATCAACAGAATGCTTGTCATTGTGTGACCTGAATGAGTTCTTGTGTCATTTAAAAGAAGAGCAACATGTTGTAGGACAAGAACAAGTTGCTAAACATGGCAGTAGCTAGAAATAACCTTGGTTCTTCTGTTATCGAGAGCCGTCAATAGAACCTGAAGCTATATTTGAATTTGAGAGCTACAGCCACAGAGCCATAGCAACAGCATCAGCTTCTGACTGGAACTACTGAGTCTAAGGTCCTTTGGTGTGTGCACTAAGCTGCTGTGGACCTTCTACCAGTTTGTGGTAGCCAGTGCTCTATTCTATGCTGTTGTGTGCTGGGGCAATACTATCAACAAAGTGTTCATAAAAAAGATTGAAAAAACTAATTATGAAAGCTGGCTCTGTGGTAGGAGTAAAGCTGGGCTCTTTGGAGAAGAACAAAAGACTCTCAACAAACTGCCATAATGGACAATACCTTACAACCTCTGTACAAAACACTGAATAAGCATAGAAGCTCATTCGATGACAGACTTATACAGCTGCACTGTGCTAAAGAATGTCATGTGAGATCCTTTTACCCAATGCAATAAGGACTGTACTGGGCTCCTGCTAACCTCATGCTAACTAAAATGACCATTTTACACCTTTCACTTTAGCATCATTTATAATTGTCTGTCCATGTATGTTGTAACTTATGTTTATCTCATTTCAAGAGTCAAACTAGAAAAAGGTGTTAAAATGTATAGATCTATATATACATTAAATAATATAACAAATAATTAGATTTTTTCTTTTTTTGTAATAAAATTTTTTATTACACACTTCTGTCAAAAATCTCCAACAGACACAAGGCAAATCATACACATTATACTTATATAGCGCCTTTCTAGACACCCAAGGTCACTTTACAATCAACACACTTCATATACACACACTCCGGTGAGAAGCGGCAGCCAGTCGCGCACAGTGTACTCTCAACCGGAAGCGACCGTCCACCTGGAGGACTGCATCGAGCACTAGGGGGATCACCCAGGACAGAGTGCCAACCATATCTGGGCAAACATACATACATACACCAGGGTAATTTTAGAATATCCAATCCACCTGATCTCCATGTTTTTGGACTGTGGGAAGAAACCGGAGTCCCCGGAGGAAACCCACGCAGACACGGGGAGAACATGGAAACTCCGCTCAGGTGCAGACTCGAACCCAAGACCTCAGCGCTGAGAGGCGAACGTGCTAACCACTAAGCCATCGTGCTGCCCAATCAACAGATACAATAAAAAAAATAACTGCATGCAAGTTCCCGGGGCAGATGCATATTTGTCAATATACAATTGTAGTCAAAAGTGACAAGGAATTAAAACGCAATAAATAACAACAGCGTATAAGGATAAAATAAAAATAAATTAGGTCAATTAGGATGAAACAAAACAAGAGGAGACTGGGCAGGGAGGGGGTGTGTTGTCCGCTTGTATTACACTTGTAGTTTTATTTGATGCCATAAGTTTTGCCAGGCTTTATGATTTGTTCTTATTCAAACTTTTCGTTAATGATCATGATAAACAGCATAGCACCACTGATCTGGATTATCATGTGTTTTATTATTTCACAGGGGCTGTAAACACTTCTTTTATTGCCCTGTTTGTGAGCTGTGTTTGTTAGTGAGTGCATCTATGCAAGCTACTGGCTACTCCAGGGTATTTGAGTATCTGAAGAGCAGTGTGCGTGCTGTGTGTTCATATGTGTGTGTGTGTGTGTGTGGGTGTGCCTGGGGGATAGGTCAGGGAGCAGTGAGGTGGGCTTTGATGTCAGCTGGCCAGTGGCTACTCAGACCAGTCGGATCACATCGCCATCACAATGAAGTTTCAGCTGTGCACCAACATCATGCCCACACACACACACACACACACACACACACACACACTGAGCTTCCCCGTTCATTTATATGTCTTTATGTATATATTTAATGCATATAACGTGCTGGCCATAGATTTGCTTTTCTTCCTGTCTGGAACCGTGAACTACACACTGTTTAGGTTCTACAGACAGTATAGGAGAGAAAACTAGTTATTATAGCTGTTAAGATGCTAATGTTACATGGCCAGACGTGATCTCATATTGAGAATGTCTGGGGTCAACCATGAAAAATTTTGGGCTAAATGTGGGTGAGGACGTAGACGTAGTAGGGTGGTAGCAAACAGAGTTTGAAATTTCTAAACCAATCCAACACCTCATGATTTTGAAACCAATCCAAAACCTCAACAAGCTTGTCATTACCCATGAATGTATTCTAAGGTAGCATTACTAAAATATTAAATTTTTTGCATCAAAGTGTGTGTACAGAAACATTACATGTGGTAAAGATAGATATTCTTGTTTTACAAATGCTAATGATACTGTTTCACTATTTTTGCTTTTGTTATCAAATGTACTGTATTAGATGACTGTGGACTAGCTGGCCTAAATGCCTAATTTTAGAAAGTACTGTACACTTGGGGTCCCGCACGCAGTGCATAATCCACATGGGCGGAGCTCTGGCTCTGATTTAATGTATATAATTATGCATATAATTATCACGCTTCCCTTTCCCGCACGCTTGTTCTCAGAAACTCCATTTCCCCATCAGCCCTTGCCACTTCCATTCCTTCCTTCATAGTTCTCAAACACTTACCTAACTCCATTACCCAGAATTCTTTTAGGACCCCTTCAGTCACTTTACTACCCTATCTTAGCTGTAGCTTATTCATTTTCATTTATCCTCCCAATAAAGGTGGCTCTCTTACATCACCTCACTGCGAAGTATTGTTTCTGCCCTAGAACTTACCAAGAATTTGTCTCTTGTATTCCGACCACGCTCCCGTTTTGGGACCTTGACCTTGCTCTAGCCCCATCTCTGTTCTGTAGTTTAGCTTAGTTTTATCCGTGATGTAGTATAGCCGTTGTGTTGGGTGATGATGCATAGATCACAGATAAACAGATCAAGCATGTAGAGCACTACCAGTAGACTAGGGTTGACTTCACACTGGAGAAGTCTCAGTGGCAGAAACATGTGGAGGCCAAATTTATTCACTCAAATGGACCAATACAATAAGTGGTCGGCACCCAAGGGCTTCTGTTTTAGGACATTTTTTTTATCTAAGGATGTATTTTATGTGCTGTACCACTCCAGTCACTAGCAGTAGATGAAGCCAGCACACACTGGGCAAGGACATGATCACAGTTAATGGACCAGCATTTGAGTATTTCCTTGCAGTCAGTGAATAAGAAGAGCATCAACAACTGTCATTCAAAACATTCTCTGTGAGACAAACCAGCATAAATATTTAAAACATAAAAAAAACAAATTTAATTATGTAACAGTTTTTGTACATTTAAACTGTTCAGTCAAACAAAATATGGATATTTTAAGCTCGACAAGAAGACAACATGGAAGGACTTTGCAACTTGTGCATAAACATATTTAGGACAATTTTCACGTTTCCATTAATGAGTCAACACCATCTGGGCACATCAAAAGAGCCAAAAAATCAAATCATATCATGTTGTATTGCTATTATCTTGAGGTCTATTGGTTGTACAGACCTCAGGTCTATAATCTCTGAAATCTGGAACTTTTCCCATGTTGAAGATCCCATAAGAACAGAATGAGCCTTCTGTGGTGACAGTATTTAGACAGAGAGTAAACATGTCTGACTTTACTTCTGCCAAGTTTCATGAGTCTGGGAATCATATTTCTGAAGATATTAAACTCCAAGGTCACAAGCAACAAATAAAAAAATGAACAAAATCTGACACATACTGCAACATATATACAGTATATACTGCTCAAAACTTTGAGATAATCAAGAAGTTCTCAACACAATTTTATTTCAGAAGAAAATACTCCTTTTCAAGCCATTTTAAGAGTATGATAAAATCCATAATTGCTGGTGCTCCATATATTCAATCTTCTATGGTAGAAGAGTGTTAGCACATTTTAGTTCAGTTTTGAAGTCTCCCACAAGTTGTTGACCATCACTTTATAGTCTTTAATATTGCTGTTTAATCTACACCAGAAGTTTAGCACATTTCACAGATGGGATCCTGGGACACAGAAATATGCTGGATATTCTAGTCGTGATATTGGCACGTAAAAGAAAATTAATAAACACTAATAAACATTAGAATTGGGGATATTAGTCCATAAGCAACCTCAACAAACACTATTTACACTACAGTAGGAAATATTAGCCATAAAAAGCTCATTATACCATATTAAAACTACAACAGAAGTTATTAGTCAATAAACAACCCTAATAAATACTATATACACTACAACAGGCAATATTAGTACCTCAATACATAATATATACACAGTGCAATCAAATACATTAGTCTATAATCTCACTTAACACTATATACACTACAATAGGAGATATTGGTCTATACATAATCTCAATAAAATCACTCTATACACTCCAATAGGAGAAATTAGTCCATAAAAACCTCAATAAACCTTTTCAAATCACCAGGGATACTGTATGTGCAAGCATCTCCAGAAAAGGAGATATTTGTAAACAGTTTATCTAGAGTATGTCTTTGTAAAAGAAAAATATTCTAGCAATAGGTGCTGTAGCACTAATGCTAGCTCAAAACACATATTTGTCATATTCCTACATCCTATGATGCCTTACACAAAATATTCACTACCTTTCTAGTGGACAGTAAACAACTGTAATAAAACCTGTAAGCCTTCCTTTAACTTGTGGGAGAGACCAAAACTGAGACAAAAATGAGAAACTGTCCTACCTCACCCTTCTACCACAGAAAACTGAGCCTCTGGAGTAGCATGATTTGTGTATTTTTATCATTCGTGAAACAGAAAAACTGACTTTTCTCCTGTCCTCATTTAAAGTCAAATTTAAGAGATGACTCCAAACATTTGAGTGGTTTTGTGTGTGTGATTGATGGAGTGTGGTACGTCAAGAGCAATAACCAAAATTTTACAGAAATGTAAAAAAAAAACAATTACTAATTAATTAGTGAAAGCCTAAGTACGACATGTAAAGATCATCTAATCTGAAGATAATTGTCCCGACTAATCAGCATGTCCTTTGAAGTGAAATATGAATACAGGCAAACGCCAAATAATAACAGGCTCCCAGCTGTAGTGGCTAGTGCAGGAGTTTCTAATTTAGGCTGAGTGCAGGTGGTTCAACGTTTCAATTTCACACGAGCCAAAGTCTATTTACTTCCATAGATCAGTATTTGTTTGTTTTTATGGAGGGGGGGGCAGGGCCCCTCGCTCTCATGATGATGCTTCAGGGTGAATTAGCTGCAGATGCCACAGAGCCCAGTGCTGCAGTTAATTGTAGGTGATAAGCAGAGCTAATCGGCCAAGCGTCATGACCTAGCCACAGCTGTGGAGATGGCCAGCACACTCCACATGCTAGCTTTGAATTCACACATGTACTTGGAAGACACACTGTTTTATAAAGATCATTCACTTGAATAAGCCAGGCAGGCATCATGAAGATGCTCATGGTAACACTAGACTGTATAATAAGGCTTCACAATATGTTGTATATTAACCCTTAGAAGTCAAGAGTTAATACTTGCATTTTAATTGCAAGGGTTGTATGTAATATTGTAAAAATATATGATAAAATAATAATAAAATAAATGTAATATTGCATGATTACAATTTATGCAATAAACTGTATTTACATTGAGTTTACATCCTGTCAATAGGTTCAAATGTGCACTTCTGATTTCTTTTTGGTTGTTCTGCCATTAAGAAATTCCCAAAACATGATCAAGCAAAAATGTGAATAGGATGGTTGTGTATAAAGTGAATTATAATAAATATAACACAACATCTATTAAAGTAAGTCTTCTATTCGTAAATTTGTCTTCTTTTCTGTAATTATTACCAGTAATCATTTCTATACTGATGTTTCAGAAGATCACAATATGTAAATGCTCTGAATTTGTAAATTGTATTATAGCCTAGGCATCTAATTAAGAAATCCAATGAAGAAAGCTGGATTTGAGCTCAGTAATGTTTTTTCAGTGCATGCATACTCTTACTCTGATTTCAATTTTTTTTTCAGTCTGGACACACTGCAAAACACTATCAGCAAAATAATGTGGAATGATGTTGAAATTAACAATGCTTGAAGAAATTGAAACATTTTTAATATTTATTTTATTTATATATATATATATATATATATATATATATATATATATATATATATATATATATATATATATATATATATATAGTTTTTAAATAAAAAAAATAAATATAAAAATATATAAAATGTTAACCTAAGCTAATCTTCATCTTTGCAGCAACACAGAAAAAGCTGTAAGATAGGTGGCATTACAAACTATTTAAAACTCATTAAAAAAGCAATCTATATTTGCCAGGAAAGTGGGTTTTGTTTGTAAAAAAATCACAGAAGTTTACATTTTAGGTCCTTCTTCTTCAGTGAGTGTAATAACCAACTGCAAGTTAGAAATCTGATTATAGCCTGAATCTTATGTTGACCCACAGTTTTCCATTATCTGATTTTCCAAATGCATGTAAACATATCGAATGGATTACAGGCAAAATCTGATTTCCTGCAGTTATCAGTCTATTAAATGGATGTAAACATGCTTGGTTACATTACTCACCCATGTATTTATTACACGTTGTGTTATAACAACAATATGTTGCAATATAATTGCATTATCAGTATTTTGCTGAAATCAGGCTGTATTGTATGTACATGTACAAAATACTGCACATGTAAGAGACAAACACAGACTTACAAACATGTGCAAGTTCAAATTCACTCTTTTCTCTACTCTGTACTAATGGGGTGCTGTATAAATGTGTGTGTAGGGGGTGGGCATGCATTGACGATTGTGACCACAAATTAGCCACTGTAATTGCATCTCTCTCTACTTGCTTGTAATTTTTCAGGCCTGTTCGGTGCAAGCAAGAGAGTTTGTTTGTTTTGGTGTCAGGGCCATTTAGAATCAAAATGAGGACCTCCAGTGTGTGTGTGTGAGGACCCTCTGGCCAAATGGCAGCACCACTGCCTCCCACAACCCCTTCATTCCTGCTGTGGCTCACTGCTCTAGGGTAGGGAACGCAAACAAAAGCAAGCATGTGTATGTGTCTTTGTGTGTGTGTGTGTGTGTGTGTGTGTGCTGAAGCAGAAGGTTGGCAATAATTTCACTCTGATAACAAAATTGCCTTTGCTTGACTTTCACACTTTTATAGCTTGAAGCATATTGACCTCCCATAAATTAATGGTTGTAGTATAATTAAATAACCATTAAGGAATGTTTGTGGGCAAATTAATATTTTACATGTCATGTGTTCATGTCATTCTGCTACATTTCTTTAAGAAAAGTGAAAAGGAAGGCAAACCAATGAATGCTAATCAAATCAGTTGCTAGGAACCTGATAAATGTCTCACATTTATACAATAAAGGCTTCGGGAAAGGATCTAAAGGTGGACTCGAGTTAGTTTCATTTTAATTATTTTTAAAATTTTAATTGGATTTGATTTTAATCAGTTGCTGATTATTTTCTAATAAATGTTGCTTGTAAAACATTTTATATCATAACACTGGTGATTCAGTCACTCAAGATCTCTGAAAATCATTGGATGGTCCGTTATTACTCACAAGGTAAAATTCCACAAACCATTTCATAATATTGTTTTTGTAAAGGTCAATGGTTGCTGCCTTCTATTAAGAATTTTAATGCTCTCTAATTAGGTAAATCCTCCTTAATCAAGAGATGCACATTTAGTTGGTAGGGTTTGATATTAAGGATTAAAGGGGCTTTGGCATTAATTTCTTCATTTCATCATTCAACATGACCACCTAGGAGCCCATGTGTTTGCCTTCTTCCAAATGTGAAATGTCTTAATATATGTTATTGGGTATTTTTCATCCTTGATTATAAAACTACAGCCCAGTTTTTTTTACTTATGACTCATAATGTAAAGTGCCATATTTAACAATTCCCACAAATGTGCAGTGCTTTACACTTGCCAATTAACCCCCCAATTAAGTCTTGTGGAAAGTGAATATTACTAAGTTAGAAGAGTTGTTGTAGTTCAAATTTTGTTTCAATCTCTTTCCATAAATATTCATTTCATTATTTTTTTTTTACCTGCAAAGGAAACTCTGTATGACATTGTTGTGTTGTGTCAAAGGCCAGTTCCACTGAGTATAAATAGTGCTTTCTTCAACTGGTTCATGTTTGGAGCCATATTACATGTAAGTTGACCAAAATTACCCAACTCAGTTTCATCCATGAAAAGAATGGAGATCAAAATCAATTCCTGGATGAATAGTGGCCATTCCAAAATCTGTTTGAACTGCACTGATCAAAGATGGTGTCACATCCTGTCTCAGAAACAGGATAAAAGTCAAGTCTATGGCAACTGGAACAGTGCACCCCCTCACTGCCACCACACAAAACTACAGCAGAAACAATCCAACGTCTAACACGGTAACATTTCTCAGTATGTATGTTTTTCTGAGTTTTACATCATATAATAGGACATACAAAAGTAGTGATATGACCAATTTTAGAGACTGATCGCACTTCTGTAGCACAAAATTATTTATTCTACAAAATAGTAATCATACAAATTTTACACCTATTAGTTTTATAATAATAATAATATATAATAATAATAATAGTAATATAGTCTTTGGAAAGGCACAATCAATGCTGGACAGTATATAGAGGGTTTAGTACATGTTCCCATCCAGACAATCCAGTCTCTTTCAAGCAACGCCTTGCCTATTTCAGCAAGACAATGCTAAACCACATACTGCATCCATCATAAGATCATGGCTTCACAGAAGTGACAGAGTATACTAAAAACCAGATATCTGCTTGATGCTAGAACTTCTGTCTAACATTGTGCTTTTTAGTGTATATATACACTCAATACAATAACACTATCCACTAGCCATATTATATAATCCATTTTTTGGCTTAGTGGTTAGCACGTTCGCCTCTCAGTGCTGAGGTCTTGGGTTTGAGTCCACACCTGAGCGAAGTTTCCATGTTCTCCCTGTGTCTGCGTGAGTTTCCTCCGGGGACTCCGGTTTCCTCCCACAGTCCAAACACATGGAGATCAGGTGAATTGGCTACTCTAAAATTACCCTGGTGTGTGTATGAATGTGTATGTATGTGTGTATGCCCAGATTTGGTTGGCACTCTGTCCTGGGTGATCCCCCTAGTGCTCAATGCAGTCCTCCAGGTGGACGTTCGCTTTCGGTTGAGAGTACGCTGTGCGCGACTGGCTGCCGCTTCTTGCCGGAGTGTGTGTATATGAAGTGTGTCGATTGTAAAGCATCCTTGGTTGTCTAGAAAGGCGCTATATAAGTGTAATGTGTATGTATGTATGTATAAAACCTCAGGAAATGAATTTTAGCAAAGAGATTAATTATTGGGGCTTGAGCGTAGGCCCCATCCTGAGCCCAGGTGTGCAGCATTTGGCATAGAGCAGATACTGCAAGATAGATGGACGGCATGGGCGGAGTCATCCCCTTGGGCAACAGGACCAGGACCAACGTGGCGGTAGTGGGGAGGAAGAAGGATGACGTTGACGCGTCGGTAGGTGCAATCTATAGAGCAGAAACTAAATGCTTCCTTTTAAAGTTGAGTAGTAACTTGTGACTGGCCAGGAAGGCAAATGAATGAGTGATGCAGTACTATCTTAGGTAAACGCTGATACGTTTTTATTGCAGAACTTTGCTTCAACTTTCATTTCTGTGGGTTCACACTACATATAAAGGACCTCTGTTCTACATGGCTTTTCTATAAATGTCTCAGTCTGGGTAAAATGCTAGACATTTGAAAGTATTTACATACCACATTAACCTTTTAACTTGTTTTCCATGATATGGGCTCTTTGTCATCTTCTGTACACTCAAGACACAAAATAGGAGCCAGTGTAGAGTGTTCACATATGCAGTTTTCATGTGCTAGACTACTTAAGGCCCTGTCCACTTGTTTACTTTTTACACATGCTCTGGGACTTGAGAAGAGTTGGTTGGGTATTTTAATAGGAGTCTTCGAGGTCAAACACAGCCCACTGTGTGTGATGAACTCACAGCTTGTAACGGTCACTGGTTATGGGCCATGTTTGAAGAGCTTAAAACAGGCATGAACACTAGAAGACCAGATCACTGGAGAATTATATGGAGGCTTGTATGGACATAAAATTTCAGAATTCTTGTCTTTACAGAAGAATATGCATTATTCATTATACCATTTCCTTTCTACTATGTCTTTTAGACTCTATCCATTCATTGCCATCTTTTAAATCTTACTTACATTGTGTGTTTTGCTTGTTAATCTGTTTTACAAGTTCTGTTGTAAATGTTTAATTCTTTATTATTATCTAAGTATTTTCCATTAAACTTTAAAATAAATACAAATGAGATGCATGCAAACCAACTTCAAACACTATACTATACTCACTATACTATACAGTGGTGACCCTACTTATGAGTTTAATCCGTGCAGGAGCCGAGCTCGTTAGCTGGTTTGCTTGTTAGCTGGATGCATTTTCCCCATAAGAATACATGTAAAACTGATTAATCCGTGTCAGCCGGCCAATATACAGTATACTTTAATATGTAAATAATGTGTTTATATGGGTTTTTTATAACATAAACGAGACGACGACGGCGCTCGTGTAGGCTGGCGGCTAAGGAGGAGAGGAGGACGGGCGTACGTCTATGGCATGGTTACACTTATCATATGAAAAGTAAAAATAAAATGTATCTAACTTTCTTGTTCACTACCTTTTGCTGTCTTTGCGTCGCTTTCACTAACACTTTCACTTTCACTGGACAGAGGTCAAAGGTAATGACTGACCTCTTCTTCTACGCTAGCATCTAAGGGATGCTACGACCGCAGCGCCCCTAGCGGTTGGCATACTTGAACTAATTTACGCTACTCGTTACTTGGAATTTTTCTCGTTACCTGGAACAAAAATATTCCGAGATCTCGACTCGTTACCTGGAAAACTCATTAGTAGGGATGCTCGTAAGTAGGGTTACCACTGTACTGGGACATTCCTTTCAGTTGTGTAATAGTGAGTAAATTAAACCTAAACGTAAACATTGACTTTTGGTTTAAGATTATGCTCTTTTAATTAAATAAATAAATAAATAAATAAAGATTGTAATGAAAATGGCACATTTCTTGTGAGGAGCAGCAAAATGTCCCTACTTTTACAGATCAACATGCATTCCTATCATTATGAGGACTTTCAGTCCCCACCAAGGACAAATACAAGGATACACACACATACATTGGTAGAATCTATTTGTGGGGACATTCCTTTGACTTCTGTTATATTGTAACAGTGCCTTTCTCTAACCCAAGGATGCTTTACAATCAACACAATCCATTTACACACACCGGCTAGAAGCAGAGAGCCACAGCGTACTCTCAACTGGAAGCAAACATCCACCTGGAGGACTGCATCGAGCACTAGGGGTATCACCCAGGACAGAGTGCCAACCATATCTGGGCATACATACATACACAGACATACACACACACCAGGGTAATTTTTTAAGTAACCAGTTCACCTGATCTCCATGTTTTTGGACTGTGGGAGGAAACCCACGGAGACACGGGGTGAACATGGAAACTCCACCCAGATGGGGACTTGAACCCAAGACCTCAGCAATGAGAACCAGCGAAAACCAACTCAAACTATCACTTCAACCATCCTCCACACATATTTAGCCCACTGTGGCATGCTATAGAAGATGTTTTTGCAAGTTTCCCGCTTTGAAAGTTAGACCGAACACATTTGGAAACATTGTAGTTTAGACTAACGTATTTCAGACTGCAACCAACAGGGTACGACAGTTTTGGGAAACAGTCATAGTTCAGATGTTAGTTCAATGATGCATCGTACTATGTTAGTTCAATGCTAGCCTTTGTTGTTCGGGAAATGCACCCATGAATACTAATTTACTGAAACTTGAAATTAAATATTCTAATATTCTGAGAATGTAGATTTCTGATTTTCAGTTTACACAAGTTATAAGCCAAACTGATCAACATAAAATCAAAGAAAGGCATGAAATATAAAATGAATTGAATATAAAATATACAAGACAGTTTACCTTTTTGAATTATATTATGAATAAAAGTGAACTTTTACAATTTAATCATATTTTCATGAGGAATTTTAGTTTGTTTATTATGACACTTTGTGCCAACAAAGAGATAAATACCCAGGCCACACACACACACACACACACACACACAGGTAGTCCTTTACTCCCTCTACTGCACCCCCACCTCCCCTCCCCTCAGCCTGTCAGAAGAGAGTCCTCGTTTCCTCAGTGTTGGGAATGATCCTGTTGCCAAGGAGATGATTCTGGAGAGGCTGAAAAACATTTCTTCGTTCCCTGGCAGCAAAGAGGAAATGGATGAATAGTAGAGCCATCCACCCAAAGCTGGGTGACTGGTGGTCTCAAACACTTCAAGTATACTCCCTTTTTCTCCTATTTTTCAAATGAGGCTGATGAAATTCAACAACGGGAACAGTCTGAGACAGTTTAGGTAAACTAAGAAACCTCCACTAATGGCTACCAAGACTGACTCAATTTTTTTTAAGTATCTGTTTTTCTCTGTTTATCATCATTAACTGAAATTTAACTTTCCTTGATTTAAAAACAAAAACATTATGGTGTGTAAACATTATTAAAGTTTCCCAACACACTGCTTACTCCAAAGTCCAAATGGCTTAGGCAACAATGGTGAAAAGTAGTCTGTTTTGAGTTTATTGTCTTTATGATGTAACAAATACAATTTATTTGCATAAACTTGACTATTCAGTCTACAGCACTTTAGCTCCACCTATTCCGAGTGCTTCAAAAGTCATTTACATATAATCAGAGTAAAGAGATTGGCAAATGGCTAGTATAATGACTGTTTTTGGTACATAAATCCATACAAATATAATTAGAAATCAGGGAAAATTATAAAATAGCCTTTAACATGACCAGTAAAGTTGCTCATTGAAAAGTTTTGACTCACAACCTGGTCTGAATAACCTATTCTGTAGCCATTTTATTATACATTAGCCATTACTGTGACCTTATTTCCACAAAGACCATATAGAGATACTATAAGGGATCACTAATGATGCATCTACATTAACACCTCCAAGCATACAATATATATAAGATGTCAGTGTCCACCTTTCAAATTAGCTGTACAGAGTGAGATATCACCTTAACTACTTCAGGGTTGGTCTATATTAAGGCATTATGCTAAACTGACCTTTACAGGCAGATTAGAAAAGCCGTATGATGAGAGTGGAAGGAAGGAGGGATGGAAGAACATGCAGGAGATTTGAAAGAAATTATAGTCATTTGCCTACATGATGAAGCATCCGATTAAAAAAAAAATCTGCCAAACGTCTAAGTGTTGTACATTATATAATGAATTGTATCACACCTTTCAGTTTGATTGCTCCCTCAGTACCATATTCACTGGCCACAGGCAATGTCTTACCAAAGTCTTTCTTTAAGATGGAGCTTCGGCAGGAGGAGGAGGAGACAGAGGTGGGATACAGAAAAAAATTTAAAGTGTAGCTGTAAACAAAAAGGCTGTGGCTACAAATTAACTATGAAGTGGGCCCCAAGTGGCTCAGCAGGCTAAGATGCTGACACTATGACCAGAGGATCACGAGTTTGGCTTGTGCATGTTTCCACCCTCCTAGAGTCAGGGACATTGCAAAGTGATGGAGAGAGACACTAATGGGTTGGGTTAATTGGCAACTACCACATTGGGAAAGGAAAAAAAATGGCAAAAATTGGGCCCTGAGTGGCTCAGTGGGCAAAGACGCTACCACTATGACCCGAGCATCGCGAGTTCGAATCCCGGTCATGCTGTTTGCCATCAACAGCCGGAGCCCAAGAGAGCAAAATATTGGCAGTGCTCTCTCTGGGCGGGTAGATGGCGCTCTCTCTCACTATCACTCACACATTGTAATGTCTGCTAGCTCAGGTGTCTACTGATTGGTCCATTTGGAGCTGGGAATCCTGCGCTTTCCTCCAAGCTCGTTGGCTCCCCAGTGACGGTGTATCAAGCGAAAGTTCGAAAAGAGGCGGTGGCCATATCACACGCAGTGGAGGAGGCTTGTGCTTGTCTTCACCCTTCTAGAGTCAGGGACAGTGCAAAGTGATGGGGAGAGCCCCCTAGTGGATAGGATGGGTCAATTGGCTACTACCACATTGGGAAGGGGATAAAATTGCAAATATATATATATATATATATATATATATATATATATATATATATATATATATATATATATATATATATAATAACTATGAAAAGAATAACCAGACAAAGATATTACAAAATACTATGTGCATGAGAGAGTTACAATAGAATGACAAAGGGCTGTGAAACAAGGAAGCTAAACAGAAAAAAACAATAATAAAAAAC
>BRDA01090595.1:0-14367 GCA_036984385.1 Crenuchus spilurus
TATTACAAAATACTATGTGCATGAGAGAGTTACAATAGAATGACAAAGGGCTGTGAAACAAGGAAGCTAAACAGAAAAAAACAATAATAAAAAACAATGATTAAGGCATGATGACAAGGCTGTGAGCGGACAAGACTCAGGTTGTAAAAATGAACCACAACATGACACAAACGTAAAAACAAGCATTTAGGCATACAGCAATCAACGCACTACATTGAACCAATTAACCTCTATAAAGAACACAGGAGTAACAAGGAAAGAGTCAGTAATCATCACTGAGCTAAGTGTGGTTATTCCCTCTTTTAGGTAGGTGGTCAAAATATTCGGATATGATTGTATTTTATGTATTTGAAAACTCAATACTATACCAGATTTACAATAAGCCAAGTTGGAGCATTAGCACAGTGATAAAGGGCTGTGGAAAACTGCTGAATTTTAAATGGATTGATTTGGACCAATTACTTTCTAATGAACCCGGCCAAATATTTTTTTGTTTTTTTGGAGTGTTGTTTGGAATTATCCCGCTTTTACTGAAATGAGATCTGCTACAGAGTGCTTGATTGATTCTATTTGAAATCATGCAGACCAACCTATTTTAGCAACAGCCTGACAGAAATATTATGAGCACAGATTTTATGAAGTAGTCCAACAAATGCTATTTTATTTTAGAAATTGGCATTGGACAGGTTGGGATTAAAGTACATTCATAGGACATTTTCAGATTTAACCCGAGACCAACAGACTCCGACAGGAATGCCATTAAACAACCATAATCTCTTTTCATGCTGGAGTGTCAGATTTACCTCCAAAGAAAAGACAGAACGAGAGAAGTGTGTTTCATGAATGTTGCATGGTGTTCCCCGATAATTAGACACCATAAACGGTAACATCAGTCACCAAAGCAAAGCTCCACCATGCATCTACAGTAGGAATATAATCTTATGAGTAACTATCCCATTCTCTTCTAAATAAAGGCTCATAAATGGTTTTTGGCTTAGTCATACAGTTCTAGGAAAAACCTTTCATTGGTATAGAATAAGGATTTTCAACCATGGTGGCACTGTTTAGGGGGGTTTCTTTTATTTAGGTCAAGCTCATTGATCTGGCAAAATGCATGACTGGCAGAACTGCCAGTTAACTGCATAGCGTGCCACTTAAAAAATTTAATATTGTGAAAAAGTTCACAATGTAGTACAGAAAGGTCAACCATTTATATATATATATATATATATATATATATATATATATATATATATATATATATACACACACACATTTTTTATAGAAAAATGCGGACAAACTTTATGGTGATGCATATTTCATTTTCCAACAGGACTTGGCACCTACTTTTTATTTATTTTTATTTTATTCTAATTTTCCGAGGTAGTGAATTTGGGATTTTCATTAGTTGTAATTATAATAATCAAAATTATAAGAAATAAATATGTACAAGTTTCACTTTTTGAATGGAATTGCTGAAATAAATACACTTTTTCATGATATTCTAATTTTATGAGCAGCTCCTGTATGCATTGTGAATATCCACAGAACATGCATCAAACATATGCTGATTGGTTCCCATTGAGGACAGGACACAGACAACTTTTCCAGAAAGAGAACAAGTTCAAAACCAAACTGGAGCAGTTGTTAGACAGATACAGTGTTATACGTTTCTGCTTGAATTTGTGTAATATTACCAAAAATTATCCACAATACGAGTGATAGACACAAAACAGTATTTTAATGTTTTTCAATACTAGTTGGTCTCCTCCAACAAATACATAAGGTACACTGACCCAAATAGATACACATGATAAATGATCAAAGCATTAGTAACAACATATAAAAGTTAGAAACAGGGATTTAATGGGTGCGTGCAATATTTCCCTATTTATTTATTATCTATCTGCTATTTATTCACTAACAATCCTTGTGCAATTGTACTGGTCACAACATACAATTAAGGGGAAACCACTTTTCCTCTGATCTCAGCTTCACGAGACTAAATTATATTTTATTTTTTAGTATTATTTTTTATTTCTATTTTTCTGTAATTTTTGTATGTATGTATCTATCTATCTATCTATCTATCTATCTATCTATATATATATATATATAGTCTGTATATTCCTGACATGTTTACTCCATCTTTTTCCTCTGCTGCTGTAACATTGCAAATTTCCGCACTGTGGGATTAATAACGGATTATCTTATCTTATCTTAAAGCAGCCATGAGGCTAACAGGAGTGGCTAATAATAATATTGATCAGGTACCTCGGGCTACATTTAAAAACTGTATGGGCCTACTAAAATGGTCACAATACTTAGCTAGATGCTAACTCTAAGGGTAGAGGTCAAGATCTTCTCAAAAGTGCAGGTCAGGAATTTCATGATTCTTGCACCCCTCACAAGCAGCCCAACTACTCAGCTCCATATATGTGAAACAAGCAACAAATGAACAAACAAAACACTAGGGTAACATACCTCTTTGTACCAGGCTTCTGACAACTTAGCCTTGGTGCAACACCTCCACCAGACCAATCCACACTTGCAGAGATCAGTCATCCACACATCAGAAGATTCTTGTTAAACCAAACTCTTTACATATGAATATGTGATGACAGCAC
The DNA here is from genome assembly GCA_036984385.1 of Crenuchus spilurus. Lineage (NCBI taxonomy): Eukaryota > Metazoa > Chordata > Actinopteri > Characiformes > Crenuchidae > Crenuchus > Crenuchus spilurus. The sequence continues at coordinate 2,628 of BRDA01090595.1, forward strand.
TGGGAGTTCATTTTATTATAAGAGAATAGTTCATTCAGTGGCAGAAATAGCACCACAGGGCAAATCTTTATCTTCTACTCTAATTTTGGCTCATTCCCAGTATTGTTTCCAAAGTTTACAGACTGAGACTGACCAAGCCTTCCATTCAAACACACTCTGGATGGTGAGGAATCCTTTAAATGCAGACCAGACAGTAAACAAGGCCAATTTCCCTGAGCTCAATAAGAGGCCCAAGAAACAAAAACAAAAAACAAAACAAAAGAGGCGAATCATTCCCGCCTCACATTGCGCCCCCTGGGACCTCCTAAATGGAGAGCAGGGTTGTGTGAGCTGCAGTAAATAGGCTGCTTTTGCTCGCTCCATGGAGATTGGCCATTTTTCCATAACGGCCAATCTCCTCCTCTATTGGCTCTGTCAGTCCTGCGATTAGACTAAAACCCTGTGAAGCACTCTCTCTCTCTCTCTCTCTCTCTCTCTCTCTCTGTATATGTGTGTGCGTGTGTGTGTGTGTGTGTTAAAAGACAGAGAGCAATGCATTTGCCTCCAAAACGGTAGGCATTTAACTGCGCATCTCAAAAATGTGGCCACCAGTGCAGACAAGGAGCTGATAGAGAATGGAAGTTAAGAGATTGAGGGTGAAAATTTTCAGATTGGGGTCTTTGTCTTTTACCATCACTGGAAAAGAACTGAATAAGCCAGCATGTTCTCTACAATTTATTCCACCAGTGAAAAGAACACAGAAGAGTACAAATACACTGGTTTGTGTACTATCTGTTAAAATAACAAAAATATCTATTTATTTTTCTATAAAAAGCAGTTACAACATTACTCAAATGAAACTGTCATTACATAATTAATTATATAATTAATTATTGATTTACAACCTCTGTCAAATGAAAAATTTGAAATTTGCATACATTCAAAAAATTATATATATTTTTCACAAGTAAGTATATTTTTGAGGAAATGAATTTCTTACAGCTGTGCTATTCACATGCTTTACTGTATTGGTCATGTAATTTCATTGGATGGCAGATAGTATTATATAGGTCATTTTACTTATTACTTACTTACTGAGTCATTGAGCTTTTGGCATATTCACCTCCTCTGATAATTGCCAAATTTTCTAGAACACCAAAATGTTCTGGAAAGCCTACCATAACGCTACCATAGAACCACTCTGGATCCCAGAAGAACCTTTCAGTGGATAATTCTTTGAAGAAGTATTTTTGTAAATAAGTCTGAACTGTATAACATTCAAGTTCTATGAAGAACCATTAAATTGGTAAAGAACATTTACAGCATGTAAAATTGAATCAAAACCTAAAAGGTTTACAATTACAGTTTACAATGAATGGTCCAGAGATCAGGGAATGGTTAAGGGAATCAAAAATGCTCAATTTCTCCTTTTTGGCACCCTTTGATTTTTTAAAGCAATATTCAAGTCAAATATTCGTTATAAACGAATGTGTCAAAAATAAATGAGTCAGAAGCTTTTTTTAAGCTAAATGACTCAACAAGCAGTAGGATACTGAACTGAAATTTGGCAGCAGGTCAGGGGATGATTTGTTTCCCATATGCAGAACAGTAGGGGTGCTTCACCATTTTATTTAAAATTTTATACTTATATCAGGTGAATATTTTTTACCAGTCTATTTGGATTTTTATTTGTCAGTCTAATTACAACCCAAGAGCAAAAGTAAAATAAGAAATGATAAAGTTGAGCAGAGAAAAGACAGAGCTTTAGGCAATTGCCAGGTTTGAAAAATATTACATATTCATTTCAGTATTCAAGTTTATCAGCCGTTTTTGTTTTGTTCTTGTTCTCAGTGCTTGTGTTCACTTTATTAAACACCTTTAAACAGCTCTGTGAGTGTGTCTGACTGCCTGTATTCCAGCCTCCCAGCCTGACATACCATTAGTTTTAAGGGTTACTAATGTGATTTCCTAAAACACCAAACCTTTCTAAAGTTGCTTGGAAGTAAGATTTACTAATATGCATTTGTGGATACAGTGGTAACCTTACTTACGAGTTTAATCCGTGCAGGAGCCGAGCTCGTTAGCTGGTTTGCTCGTTAGCTGGATGCATTTTCCCCATAAGAATACATGTAAAACTGATTAATCCGTGTCAGCCGGCCAATATACAGTATACTTTAATATGCTAAATAATGTGTTTATAGGTTTTTTTTTTTAAATAAATTAGACGACGGTGCTCGTGTAGGTTGGCGGCTAAGGAGGAGAGGACGGGCGTACATGTATGGCATGGTTACACTTATCATGTGAAAAGTAAAAGTAAAATGTATCTAACTTTCTTGTTCACTACCTTTTTCCTTTCTTAGCGTCGCTTTCACTAGCACTTTCACTTTCACTGGACAGCAGTCAAAGGTAATGACTGACCTCTATTTCTACGCTAGCATCTAGGGGATGCTACGACCGCAGCGCCCCTAGCGGTTGGCATACTTGAACTAATTTAGGCTACTCGTTACTTGGAATTTTACTCATTAACTCAAACAAAAATATTCTGAGATCTCGACTCGTTACCTAGAATACTTGAAAGTAGGGTTACCACTGTACTTCTGAAATATAAAAGTTTCCACTGATTTTTAGATCAAAAGGTACAGGAGCACAATGACTTAAAGCAAATTATTTACACATTATTTGCAATCAATAGTTGTATCAAGTTTGTGAGGGACGTCACCACTTTTCTCTCCCGAGATGTTTTGCCAAGTTTTTGTAATAGTTAATGTTTGTCTTGTGTAATTTCTGGCTGCTTCCTGTTTAGACAAAAAAAGTCATATGTGATTGTATTTAAATCCAGACTTGACTTGGCAAATCTTAGATTTTCAAATGTTTCCTCTGATAAGCGCTTTGCTTGTGTTGGCAGCAAGCTTTGGGATATTTTCCTGTCTTTTCTTTTCGGTAGACGTACAAGATGTATTATTCTGTTGGTAGAGCAGAATGATACAACTTGGTAGATTATATTTAAGCATTATTGTACATGAGGAAGTGCTTTTATACTGAATATCAGTGTGGCTTTTCAGACATTTTCCAGAACAGCATCTAGCTTTGTGTAGGTCTATGTTAGCACAGGTCAACTTTGCATCATGTACATGTATCTATCACCAGAGGCTCCTGATGTCCAAGGTATCTGCTGATGCTGTAGAGCTCTAGTGAACACAGTGAGCACATGTGCCCAAAGTGGTGGGCAGCCCCTACACATGGTGCCCAAGGAGCAGTTGGGGTTTAGATGCCTTGCTCAAAACTGCCAGAGGATCAAACCAGCGACCTTCCAGTCACAAGATTGGGTCATGGCTGTTTCCTGTCACTTAGAGGTTGTCTTTGTCATCCCTTTGTCAGCACATTAATTATTGTGTCATTTCTGTATTTTGTACAAACTCTAATTGAGCTCTTCTGGTGTGAGTCACAATAGGAAGTAAAGGACAAATTTCACTGATTGATACACATCACCACCAACAGCTTGAGCATGAGTTTATGTATGTCATTTCCTGTGGTGCTAAAACAGTGAATGCCAGATATATACAAACAAGCATAAAGTGGATCTTTGTATGACTGTGATTTGTAAGATATCTTGCTTGACAAATCGAGATTAACTAGCCTACTCATTGACTGTTAATTGGGAATGCAAGCTGAAATTGTTAGTGATAAGCGACCCTGTATAGTTATCTACTGAAAGCTGTGGTGATGTATGCATCTATGAGCAGAGGTGGGGGACTCGAGCCTCATGACTTGACTCAAGTCGCAATTATGAGGACTCGAGACTTGCTTGACTAACGCTGACTTGACTTTGACTTGGTCTTTATGACTTGAGACTTGACTTAGACTTGAGACAGATGTCTCGAAAAGACTTGATTTTTTTATTTAAATATATGCAGTTTCAAAGCAAAGTTAGATTACGTTAGAAGATTTTATTTAGAAGGATGATCGGGTGATTTTACAAACAACAGCAATAACGAGCCGTTGTAGCACATGGAGCGAGGAGGAGACCAAATGTTTAATATAATTTTCGCCTGATGAACATGTGAACAGTCAGCTTAAAAACGCACAAAAATACTGAAACATGCATCTTATTTATGTAAAAGTAAACACGTCAGATGCGCCTCCTTCTACAAACCAATCAGTGTCGAGTGTAGGAAGACGCACACCACGTAAGTGATGACGACAGTACGTGGGTGTGTCATAATAAAAGTCCTTGGAGCGCTTGCAAAAATGCAAACAAAGTGTGAAAACAAACCAAACTGGACCAAATGTATACAAAATAATAAACACACAAAATGTATATAAAAACTAAAATAAAATAAATAAATAAATAAAAAACACATGGTTTTTGTAGCCACATGCTATTGTTGTTATTTTGTTCTGTTCATAGCTACCCTGTCTAGCAAACTTGAAATCAAACATATGTAAAGATAAGATTGCTTAAATTTGAAAGTTACGCTAAAGTTAAATATTTCTTTAATGTTGTGGCAGAGATGTTTGCTAGTGTGGATATGAACTGGACAAAACAGCATGAATAGTTTGTGGCATACTGTACTAAAACATTATGTGAATGTTTTCATGGTTTGATGTTTTGTAATGTTTGTAATATTAACATTTCAGACATTGTTTTATAGGTAACAGGTTTACATTTCAGGCAGTATGTTTTTATTTATTTTTATATACTTATTTTTATTTTAGCTACGATTCAGTTGATGATGTAATACTTTTTGTGCTCAGAAATGTTCATTAAGAAGCACCTTTGAGAGATGCATTAATAGGTGATGAAGAAATTTGTGACCCTCTTGATGGGGGAAGTAAGCCATTAAGTAAGTTATGTAATTGTATGTTTGAGGTATATTTGATGTTTAATAGGTTTAGTTTATGTTGAAATAAAACTTTGTATTCGACCGTCTATACTGATTTAAATGTGTAAACTGGGGTAGATCAGACCATATTTGTATGACTTGACTTGCGACTTGCTTGACTTATTGCAGGGACTCGACTTGACTTGCTTGGTTCTCACCACAGTGACTTGGGACTTGCTTGAGACTTGAAGGCGATGACTTGAGACTTGCTTGTGACTTGCACATGAGGGACTTACTCCCACCTCTGTCTATGAGTTACATGCAGGGACATAGGTGGCCAAGAGCATTGAAACTTTCAAGGCTATGTCAGACTAATGCATCATATTCCCAATTTTCAGAAACACTACATCAGTGTTTGCTCTGTAAGCCACCTGGAAGTCACCATATCAAACACAACCATTATACAGGCTGGCTAAGGGGTAGAGTGTAGGGGCTTGATTAACCCTGAGGTCTATTTCTACATATACCTGACTGTTAATGTTAATGAAAATCTTCTAAAATCATGCATGAGATGTTAAAAGAAACATGTCTCAAAGAATATACTTTCTGTATTGCTTATGCAGGGAATAACTGTCAGACTTACATGTAAATTCAATCACATGCACAATGTCTACACATTTGCTATGGTATTTAAGCCACATCAGCTGGTATCAGTTATTTATTTATCCTTTTTGTAGCCTTATATACTTAGTTTGTAACTTGTAAGTGAATCATTTGCATAATATCAATAAAACCATCTGCGTTATCCCAAATTCAAGTTCTAAATGAGCAGTTTCTTCAATAGCACTGCAAAGCATAACACTAATAGCTTGGTTTGGTGCTATGATTACAGATGTGGCCGTACGCATCTACAGGCAGGATCATAAAAAGGACCAGCCAAAATAATAGCACTGTCAGTACTTTAGTTGAGTTTTGATACCAGGTCTCTTGTGAATACAGCTGATGATAAGTTACTGTCAGACACCTGCTATGGCAGATAATTGCTGGGTAAACCAACAGCGTAAGCGATGGGAAGTGCGAGGGGCGGACATCAGGACTATCTGAGAGACGTGGGTGTGGAAAATCACTCCAGATCAATGACTGCCTGTGTTGAGAATGTATACACTGTGTATATTTTTGTGCAAGGCCATGACATGACTGATATGTGTTTGTTTAATATATAATGTAGGATTCTGCCATAGTAAGTTGCATCCAGTGCACATTTGAATGAGTGCAGCATATTTCACAAAGCAGGGTTTATCAGGTAAGCCCAAACCTGTCCAATGGGAAATGGCATTGAACTTAGAAATTCTGTTTTGTGAAAAGCCACACAAGGCCCAGGACAAGACCAATACGTTTTTGTTTATTTTGTACTGATTAGCAAGCTTATTAGGTAGTGTAGTAAATTCAGCCATCCATCAATTAGTGAAAATGCACTACCATATGGTTGGGTACCATTCACATTTGAACTATTACTAGCACCTAGAATTTGGTAGTGGTACCCAGCAGTACTTTTTCAGACCTTTACTCCCTCTATAAGCAAAAAATAAATAAAAATAAATAAATCCAGTTCTAAAAAATAAACCCAAATTTCGAAATTTTGTTGCCTGTTTTAACGCTTTACACAAAAATAAAACCCCTCTCTACCTCCCTCCTTACAACCTCCAGCCTGTCACAGTCTGTCACCAGGGCATCGGGTGAGCATGCTGTCATGTGTGTCTCAAAATAAGCATATGTGATATCCTTCACAAAATCTAGCAGTTGTAGCAGCAAAGATAGTTTAGTGGGATTTGTTTACCATAAATAGCATACCAGAATGTTGATGCACCCAGTGGCTCAGTGTTAACTTTCTCTAGTAAAAATGCTAAGATAATGTCAGCCAACGCAATGCAAAAGCCCAATTTTCTTCAGCTTTTAGGAAGATTTTGTGCTTGGCTGTGTGATTTCTTAGGATATACAGACCCATTCCAAAAAATGTGAATATCATGGAAAAGTTTATTAATTTCCATAATTCCATTCAAAAAGTTAAACTTTCATAGATTATAGATTCCGGGCCCACAATTGAAATGTTTTCAAATATTTATTTGTTTATTTTTCACATAATTTGGGCTTCTAGCCCATAAAACCCATGAAAACAGGATTTCAAAAAATTAGAATACTGTGGAGAAATCAGCCCAAATTTTGCAGGACATGAATGTGTCACCAAGTGTTACACACTAATCATCTACTAAACTCAAGGTGTCATTAAATTGCTTCAGTTCGGTTCAATATGGGGAAGACTGCAGACATAAACATATCAATGGAAAGTCTAGTGGAAGGACAAAATGTGGCAGGAGAAGATGCACCAGCAAAAGAGATGACTGTGGGCTTCCACGGATTATCAAAAAGAGAAGATTCAAGAATCTGGCAGAGATCCAGAAAAAGTGGAATGAGGCAGGAGTCACAGCTTCAAAAACCACCACATTCAGACGCATCGGGGAGATGGGCTTCAACTGTCAGATTCCTTGGGTCAAACCACTTCTGAACATGAGCCTACGCAGGAAGCGTCTCAACTGGGCCAAGGAGAAGAAGGGCTGGACCGTTGGCCAGTGGTCCAAGGTCCTCTTTTCCAATGAAAGTAATGTGTGCCTTTCATTCAGGAATCAAGGTCCAAGGGATTGGAGGAAGACGGGTGAGGAACAGAACGCAAACTGCTTGAGGTCCAGTGTGAAATATCCACAGTCAGTCATGATTTGGGGTGCAGTGTCTGGTGCAGGTAAACTCTGCTCTCTTAAATCCAAGGTCACTGCAACAGTCTACCAGAATGTTTTAGAGGACTTCATGATTCCTTCTGCTGAGGATTTGTATGGAGCTGCAGATTTCATCTTCCAGCAGGACCTGGACCCTGCCCATGCCACCAGAAGCACCAAAGCCTGGTTTGATGCCCATGCCGTCACAGTGCTTGACTAGCCAGCCAACTCGCCGGACCTAAACCCCATTAAGAATCTATGGGCTATTCTCAAGAGGAAAATGAAGGCCACCAGACCCAACAACAAAGAAGAGCTGACAGCAAGCATTACGGAAATCTGGGCTTCCATAACTCCCAGGCAATGCCACAGACTGATTGCCTCAATGCCATGTCACACCCAACCAAGTATTATAGATTGACATATTGTTTTGAAAGTACCATATTTTGATTGTGTTGATGTGATCCTAATTTCTTTTTTTCTGCAAAAACTGAGAAGTAGTTTGGACTGATTTCTCCATAGTATTCAATTTTTTTTTTATCCTGTTTTTCTGGGTTTTATGAGCTGGAAGCCCAAATTATGTGAAAATAAAGAAATAAATACTTGAAATCATTTAAATTGTGGGCCCTGAATCTATAACCTATGAAAGTTTAACTTTTTGAATGGAATTATGGAAATTAATCAACATTTTCATGATATTCTAATTTTTTGTAATGGGTCTATATATGTTATTATAGATAGCTTTGCATTTATCAATACAAATAATTGCAGAACACATTATCTGCATTGAGGTTTGAAAAGTCTAACCACTCCTGAGACTACTTTCAACTCGCCATTACCATTACTTTGTTTGAAATTTGGCACCAATTGATTTCATGTGAATCGATAGCCGGTAATACTGACACAACCCAGACAGCACCCAACCCAACCTTAAAGCTCACATTTCATTATTTGGGTGGTGGACCATTCTCAGCAGTTGCACTGTGTACACTTACTGGCTACTTCTATTTGGTCCCATGGTGGCTCTATTGCACAAGAGAACCAACAATGTGCATGCATATGGATGGTGGAAAAAATGTGGTTTAGCTACAAGGTCAGTGTAGGGGAACATAGGGCATCACCTAACATAGGTTAAAAACAGGTTTGAATACAACATACAGTACATTTGGTCTTCTTCTTGCAGCAATATGCTCTGCTAATTTCTATGCAATAGGACAGATATGCCTTGAGCTCGAGACTGTTTGTATCACACATTTTGCACAAGTATGTTATTTTATCCCTTTGGTACATGTTACACTGAGCCATTTTAAAGCATGTAGAAATTACATAGAGAAAATAATAGACAGCAACCTTAAAACAAGATATTTTTATCACAGTGTTACAACAATGCTGTCCAGTCGAATCAATGTCCATAAATACATAACAGTTATAATTTAGCACTAATTTTATTTCTAACTTTTTGCCAATTTTTATCCATTTCTCAATGTACAGTAGTAGTAGCCAGTTAGCCCATCCCCTCCATTAGGACTCTCCCCATCACTTTTGCAATGTCCCTGACTCTAGGAGGGTGAAGTCAAGCACAAGCCTCCTCCATTGCATGTGATACAGCCACCACCTCTTTGAACTACCACTGATACACAGTCACTGGTGAGCCTAACGTGGTTGGAGGAAAGCGCAGGATTCCCAGCTCTGAATGGCCAGCGGATATTACAATGTGAGAGTGATGGGGAGAGAGAGAGCACCATCTACCTGCCCAGAAAGAGCACTGCCAATTTTGCTCTCTTGGGCCCCGGCTGTTGATGACAAACAGCATGACCAGGATTCGAACTCGCGATCCTCTGTCAGCGTCTTAGCCTGATGAGCCACTCAGGGCCCATAACAGTTATAATTTAGCACTAATTTTTGCACTAATTTTTGATCTTATAATTAAGCCTTTTTTTTTTTACAAATACTATGTATTTTGATGTATACATTATATTAATTTACACTAATCAGAAAAGGTGGGCCATCTTAAGTGTATGTGAATATACTCTAACCAATATGAATCACTCCACAACCACACTCCCACACACACACACACACACACATACACAGAGTCATAATTAGCCAAAATAGCTCTCGTAAATAAGAGTTATTGCCCATGATTGGGGGGATTCCTTATGGCTCTGGTGATCCAGAAATGTGACGCATCACAGAGACCCCAGAGTCCCACAAGTCAGACTTTTTACACTGGGCACCCCTCTCCTCCATTAATTGATTTTAATAAGAAGCAGCCAGAAGGCAAAATGGCCTCATTCATTGCGAGCTAGCTCTTTCGCCTAAGCCCCCATGTTGAGGCCCAGCGGTACTTAAAGCTGTTTGTTTTGATAGCCGCTACTGTGGGCCTCTTTGACTTAGGTCGTATAACGCTCGGTCAATTTCAGATGGCAATGTCCACAGTGGCTGGGTCAATGCACTCCCTTGGCTTGTTGGTCTAGCCACTGAGTTAATGCTTGAATTAGACTTTTATGAGTTTTCATGTACTCTACTGATAAAAGCATTGAGAAGGTTTGTTTTAGATATAAAATATGGTAGTAAATTTAAACATTACGTCATCGTCATTTGGCATATTGTCTATGATTGCAAACAAATAACCTGAAACGTGTAATATTAGTAATGTTGTGTGTAACTCATGATAGAAACAATGAGAGCATGTTATCTAATGCGAATGTGAAACAATTGCTATGCTAATTACAAATGCACAGACAGAAATGGATGGTCATGTACAGATGTTTACACTCAAAAGACTTCAAACTGGTTCACACCAGAACTCCATACATAATCCACTTTTTTTTTTACGCATAATTCAGTGATTAATATGTAATCAAAGCCGTTCTAAGTGTTTGGATGAAATTATGCATTACAGGAGCCAGAAATCATATCATAAAGTCCCATATCGGTGCAAATACACCATAGCTATTTCATTTACAATGCCAAAATCTGCAGTCTATGTAAAGCTTGTCCACGACCACCTGGATGTTCCATAGTACATAGTTCTATAGACAGATTTGACAAAAATTGACATTTTTAGCACAAATGCCCCCCCACAGTGCACACCAACACCAAAACATCTTTCCAACTGTGAACTATGGTGGAGGGAGCATCATGGTTTGGGGCTGCATTGCTGAATCTGGGCATGGACAGTTTGGCAGTCATTTTAGAACAATGAATTCAAAGGCATCAAAACCTTTTACAGGAGAAGGTTAGTGTAAAAATGATGCACCCTACTGAGATGCTGTGCGTGGATCTGAAAAGGGCTGTGCAAGCAAGGCATCCCACAAAATCTGATGAACTGAAACAGTGAGAAATGGTTCAGAACCCCTCCTCAACACTCTGCAAATCTTATTTGAAGCTGCAGGAAATTTTGATGGAGGTGATTGCCAAAAGGGGATCTACAGGTTGTTAAATTCTAGAGTTCACTTACTTTTTTCATCTGCATTGTTTATACCGTGTGCTTAATAAAAGACTTTGTACAATGGTTTCTATATTAGTTTAGGTGTATGTCTATCATTAATTTCATAACCATTTTATGTAAGACCTTTCTGAGAGATAGCTTTTGGGTGCATTAAACATTGTCCTCTGGCTCCTGGCTCTGGCTAGGTTTTTGCCAATTTTTTTATCCCCTTCCCAATGTAGTGTTAGCCAATTAGCCCATCCCCTCTATTAGGCCTCTCCCCATCACTTTGCAATGTCCCTGACTCTAGGAGGGTGCAAGCAAGCACAAGCTTCCTCCATTGCGTGTGATGCAGCCGCTTCTTTTCGAACCACCGCTGATACACCGTCACTGGAAAGCCTAACGCGCTCGGAGGAAGGCACACAGGGTCCCCAGCTCTGATTGGACCAATCAGTAGACGCCTGAACCAGAGGACATTGCAATGTGTCAGTAATAGGGAGAGTGAGAGCGCCATCTACCCACCCAGAGAGAGCACTGCCAATTTTTGCTCTCTTGGGCCCCGGCTGTTGATGGCAAACAGCATGACTGGGATTCCAACTCGCGATGCTCGGGTCATAGTGGTAGCGTCTTTGGGGGAAACTCGGAGCCCAATTTTTGCCATTTTTTTTCCTTTCCCAATGTGGTAGTTGCCAATTAACCCAACCCATTAGTGTCTCTCTCCATCACTTTGCACTGTCCCT
>BRDA01090597.1:0-12568 GCA_036984385.1 Crenuchus spilurus
GTATGGCCATCTGAGCACCAGCCAATAGCGTTCGAGTACTGGAGCATACACATACCCAACTGTTGTACAGTACATATGTTCTACAGAACAAACTGTGAATATGTGGGTTTTCCGCGAATAACAAGTAGAAATGTTCTAAAGAATATTCCGCGAATAGGTTCACTGTATTATAATTACATGACATGGTGGTCATATGGCCATTATGATAAACAGTAACCATGCGGTAATATGACATTTGTTGCTCCAAAGAACATTTGCTCATCACGTTGCATTGCAAACATTTGGTGTTTAATTATGTAGATTAATCATATTTTAATCATATCATGATATGAGGTTCTGCAATAAACACACCAAGTGATGTCATCACACTTGACATATTTGGCGGGAAAGGAATGGGTGGAAAATTAAAATTAAAACTGATACAAATTTTTTTAGAGACCTGGTTCATCTGCATTAGACTGGTTTAGACCAGTCAGTCACAAGGAACTTTCATACAAACACAGCTTAAGCAGTGCAGCTCCTGGTTTGTAAACATGCTTATGTCCTTATTCAATATTCATTTTTGTAGTTACATCATCAATCGATCAAAATGTATTTATATAGTGCCTGACGTTGTCACAAAGCAGCATTTCATAATTAGTATCAGAAACAGATATCAAATATACTGTAAATACATTCATATATAACTTGAGAAAAGCTATTCAGACAGTGCACACATGTTTACATTTGACAAGCTGTTATTAGTATTACATTAGATGTACTGTTCTATATGCTTAAGATAATAAGAGATTATTAACATCAATGTTTATATACACGTCAGTCTATATTGTTACATTTGTGTTTTGCTTTTCCAGCCACTCAAAACACTTTGGCATTTGTTGAAACAAACATTAGTCACCTCACACACCACCAATGTGCCTCATCCACACGAATAATGCAATGGCAGCCAGTCCAGCCAGAACTCTCACCACACATTAGCAGAGGGGTGAGGAGAGACTAAGCCAGCTTTTGAAAAAGATTGGGAGTGGGAATTTTAAGCAGGAAATCAGGATAAGACCCCCATAATGCCTAGGGATCTTTCTCTGACCTCATAAAATCAGCAACTAGGTTTTATGTCTCATCCAAAAGACAGCAACATTTATAAAGGACAGTGTGCCTGTCACTAGGCCACACATGTCCCACCAAAACCACTTCCCGCAGCTACACAAGCCTTCCTTGGAGGTCTACACAGTAAATCTGCCAGTGTTAAATCAACACTATTATAGTTAAATTAACACTGGGTGTGTTACATTTTGATACGCTCAGTGTTAATTTAACTCTAATAGTGTTGATTTAACACTAGCAGATTTACTGTGCACCAAGTAGCCCCAAACGTCCTTAGCATCAGTGGATTTGCATTTGATCCTGTCTAGTTGCTATGTTTGTGGCCTAATAACAACAGTATCATCAAGCATCACACCTCATGTTTATTGGGGCAGTCAGTTTGAGACACTGGGGCATGACCTAAATGTTAGAGTAGTTGAATTGGGACCTAATGGTCTCCAGTTTGATCAGTAGTGTGTGCATGTGTCTGTTTGCACAGACAGGATAAAGGCAAAGGTCAAATTCCTATGTGTGTAGCTTTGTGGTGAAAGAGTTGGTTCTTTATCTTCCAGCCTTTCAAGTATGAAATAAGGATATAATAGATAGCTGATTAATCAAAAACCATCAATGGATAAATAAAAAAAATACTAGTGCATCTTCAAATAGTTCATGTGGTTCATAATTTAATTAAAAAATGTGAACTGCCAGATTTGATATTCATTACACATAAAGTGACATACAAAGTCATATCAGTATATTATAACCTTAATAATATTAGGAATAACCACCATTGGCATGGAATATTTGCTCAGTGTTGATCTCTGACACTTTCCCATTTTTTTCTGGTGTTCATTATTGAAGTTAACTGGTCCATTGTTGTGCATCAAATGCTCTGGTGACTCTGGCATGAATGGCCTGTGGGGCACCACTATTATGCTGATGGGAGGCACTCAATGTACAAGAAGTCCATTCTCACTACAGCGTCACTACTGCAGCTCTAGAACAGGTTTATGAGATGTTACCACCCACCACCTGGTAGCCTTTTATAATGCTCTTTTGTACATGCCCATATGCCCATAATGGCTGTTTTGTACTCTGCTACAACTGACTAGTGTGCTCACTGATTCATAGTATTTATTTATATTTTTTATTAATGTTAATACTGTTTGAATAGCAATGTATTCAAATTGGAAATGAAATATGCCAATTTTTTGAGATTCTCGATTTCTGATTGTCATGAGCTATAAATCAGTAAAGCCAAAAAAAGGCTTGAACTTTGATGAACAGACAAAGTTTTTTGTGATATTATGATGTTTTTGATGTGGCACTGAACATTACTTTTATATATAATTGATATTTGCTGAGTATAGAAATAACCCTTTAGATGGCTTGTGCTCTTTGCTGTCTAAAGCATGCCCATCTGTCTCTTTCCCTCACTTACCCAACTTCTAAATTTGGCCCTACCTACCAGCTTTCTCTCTGTTTCTGTCATTGCCCTTGCTCTCCCCCTCGCTCTCTCTCTCTCTCGTCTCTATCCTGCCGTCGAAGCCAGCGTGTCACTTTTCTCTCTGCTTTTTTTGTAACATGCGGCGGTGTTTGTTTTGCCGATGTTTGAGGGAAGCAGCTTTGGAATGAGTTCAGTCGGGTCGCCTCGCGTCCCCGTCCCTCCTGGGAAGCCTTCGTTGTCCTTCATCTCTTAATGTAGTTCCCTCTCTCCTCATCTCCACACAGACGGAGAGAAAATAGCCCTCTCGCAGACCCGTCCTGCTCTTCCATTAAAAGGGAGTGGGGGGGCTGAAGGGTGGGAGAAGAATTGCTCAGATCAATAGCCTTTCCACTGTCGCTACAAGCCAGGGGATGTGTAAGCTAAGTATAGCGGCTGGCTCGTGCAGTGGCATGTGAAGAAAAGCACAGGGCAAAAATCCAGAAACATCTCCAGCTTCTGCCCTTCAGACTCTGAGGTACACTATAAAAAATAAAGGTGTTGAATGCTCTTTGGAGTGATGCTATAGAGGAATCAGAGGTTCTCTGCAGAACCACTGTTTGTGCTAATTCAAGTGTTAAAATCTTTTGATTTGATGGGCTTCAGGATATGACCTGCTTATCAGAAGGTTGCCAGATTTATCCCCTGAACTAACATGACAGCTAACCCTCAACCGCTCACTGGCCACCATGAATCAAGCTGCCAACACTTCAGTTTGTGTTCACTAGTGTGTGTGCAAAGAAATAGACTCCAAAGAGTGTACTGTCTTAAATTTTTAATTCAGGTTTAAAGGTATTTACATTTACATTATTTGGCAGACGCTCTTATCCAGAACGATGTACAACAGTGTTTTGTTTCCATTAAGAGAATTACTCAGCTAGTACAGACAGGTTAGAATCCAACTACTCTTCAGTTCAGACACTGTTAGAACAAAACCATCACTAATATATAGAAAGATATACAGTTATACACAATATAAAAGCATAACAATGCATTACAATAAGAGATGTAAACTAGTGCTCGCTTAAGTGTCCATGGTCTTCAATCTGTGTTTGAAGACTGTGAGGGATTCTGCTGTGTGAACAGTCAGTGGGAGTTCATTCCATCACTTTGGTGCAAGGACGGAGAAGAGTCTTGATGTTAGTTTTCCATGTGTCTTGAAGGATGGTGGTTCAAGCCAAGCCATACTGGAAGGTCTAAGGGTTCATGGTGCAACTCGAGACTTGACCATTGCCAATAGATAGGGAGGGGCTGGTCCATTTATTGCTTTGTAGGCAAGCATCAGGGTTTTGAATCTGAAGTGAAGGCAGCAGTGGAGTGACATGAGAGAACTTGGGTTGATTGAAGACCAGTCGAGCAGCTGCATTTTGGATCAGCTGCAGGGGCCTGATGGCTCTTATAGGAAGACCAGCCAGGAGTGAGTTTCAGTAGACAAGTCTTGAAATGATGAGTGACTGGACAAACACCTGGGGGGTGCAGATATTACCTACAGCACTGTGTAAAGTGATTCTATAATGTGGCCCTAACACTGAAAGTCGGATTTCAGAAGTTCTTCATATCTCTTGTGAAAACATACCTTTGCTCATGTGGGTGAAATGGTTTGGTGCTTCAGATAGGCTTTCTACAGACATTGGTTCACAAGGGTACTGAGATTAACTAATTTCCAATTTAAATTTCCAATTTAGATGAACACAAATCCATCATACACAGTGAGATGCAAATGGGTCAGTCCTTAGTGATTCAAAAGAATGCAAAATTTGTCTTTTCTAATTAAAGGCTTACTAAAGTGATGTCAACATGATTTCTCTGTCAATCATTATTTTAAACAACCTTTCTAATCTTATAAAATAATGCCATTTTAAAATAACAGACTTTATTTCCAACCATTTATATATTTATATATATATTTTAATGTCCTACATTTTAGCAATCAAACACAAAAACTAAAATGTTACTTAAATGGAAGTTTAACTGTGATGATGGTACATTCAGTTCCAATTTAGCCATTCACACAGAGATATAATTTCTCTTTCAGTGTTTGATTGTCAGTCTTCAGTATATAGCTGGCTTTGCTGCCATTCACACCTCACTCTTCTGAGCATTAGCATTTAATTTTAGACTAAAAAGAATCCAAAAAGAAAAATGCATAATAAACGTTAGCTCTGCTAAATGCCAGTATACAAAGAGTTTCACTGCAGTTCCACTGCAGTAGCTCAGTATACAGGGAGGTGTTTTGTGTACATTCTTCTGCCAGGCTACTGTTATTTCTACATGAGGTGTTATTTCACTGCAACAACAGTTTGATACACTTGTCATCAGTATGGATTTAGGCTTCAAGGGATTTAAAGTGTTTGTCCCCTTTTGCTGCAGTATGAGTCTCTACTCTTTTGAGAAGACTGTATAGTAAATGTAGGCACATTGCTGTGAGGAACTGACTGCATTCAGTCACAAGAACATTAGTGAGATCAGGTACCGATGTTGGCCGATTGGGTCTGCTTTGCAAATGGCACTCTAATGGTGCATTCAGACAGTTATGAATAGGAGTAAATTAAATGTTACCTGAGCTTAATAGTGGGGACATATCACCAGCCATGACATTCCATGACGCTGGCTAAAAAATGTAAAAATGTAATGTAAAGTAAAAATGTAATGTCCAAAAAAACCAATTCTGTATAACCAACGGCAAAAATGTACCAAGATAGCAATGGTAAAATGCAGAGGTGGGAGTAAGTCCCTCATGTGCAAGTCACAAGCAAGTCTCAAGTCATCGCCTTCAAGTCTCAAGCAAGTCCCAAGTCACTGTGGTGAGAACCAAGCAAGTCAAGTCGAGTCCCTGCTATAAGTCAAGCAAGTCACAAGTCAAGTCATACAAATACATTCTAATCTACCCCAGTTTACACATTTAAACCAATATAGACGGTCGTATACAAACTGCGTTTTATATCAACATAAACTAAACATATTAAACATCAAATATACCTCAAACATACAATTACATATCAAGAGGGTCACACCATTTCTCCATCACCTATTAATGCATCTCTTAAAGGTGCTTCTTAATGAACATTTCTGAGCACAAAAAAGTATTGCATCATCAACTGAATAGTAGATAAAATAAGTATATAAAAATAAATAAAAACATATTGCCTGAAATGTAAACCTGTTACCTATAAAAACAATGTCTGAAATGTTAATATTACAAACATTACAAAACATTACATCAAACCATGAAAACATTCACATAATGTTTTTAGTATGCCACATACTATTCATGCTGTTTTGTCCAGTTCATATCCACACTAGCAAACATCTCTGCCACAACATTAAAGAAATATTTAACTTTAGCATAACTTTCAGATTTAAGCAATCTTATCTTTACATATGCTAGATGTCAGGGTTGCTAGACAGTGTAGATATGAACAGAACAAAATAACAATAGCATGTGGAATACAAAAACCACATTTTTTATTTATTAATTTATTTTTAAATATTTTTTTTGTATACATGTTGTGTGTTTGTTATTTTGTATACATTTGGTTTGGTTCGGTTTGTTTTCACACTGCATTTTTTCGAAAGCTCCAAGGACTTTTATTATGACACGCCCACGTACTGCCGTCATCATTTACGTGGTGTGCGTCTTTCTACACTGACACTGATTGGTTTGTAGAAGGACGTGCATCTGATGTGTTTACTTTTATATAGCGCCGGTTCATTAGTTTAGTTAAGGTTTCTCTGTCATCATGATATATCCTTTCTCTCAGAAAATAATCTGCTTGTTTCAGTATTTTTGTGCGTTTTTAAGCTGACTTTTCACATGTTCATCAGACGAAAATTATATTAAACATTTGGTCTCCTCACTCCATGTGCTACAACGACTCATTATTGCTGCTGTTTAGCGTTCTGCCTGCACTGTAAAGTAAGCCGATCATGTTTCAATATAAAATCTAACGTAATCTAACTTTGTTTTGAAATGGCAAATATTTAAATTAAAAAATGAAGTGTTTTGGAGTCCGCTGTCTCAAGTCTAAGTCAAGTCTCAAGTCATAAAGACCAAGTCAAAGTCAAGTCGAGTCGTTCATCAGCGTTAGTCAAGCAAGTCTCAAGTCCTCAAAATTGCGACTCGAGTCTGACTCGAGTCAAGTCATGGGACTCGAGTCTCCCACCTCTGGTAAAATGAGTTGTTAATTGGAAACTACAATGATTGTAGTACCATGAAACTTTTCATAAGGGTTACCACTTGTCAATTTAGACTATTACCAAATTCAAAGAATTGGTTTTACAACTTTAATACCTGGAAATGGCCTTCTAAATACTGATTCCATAGGTGGTATTTCATTACATCTCCACAGTCCAATGGTGGTGGCTTTTATTTATTTATAATGCTTGGGATTATCTGCAATTCTTTAGCCATTCTAAATGTAGTAATGTTATAGGAGAATCTTGATGTAGTTGAATAACCTGGATGGATAACATCAAGACATGGACTGGATTATCAGGTGCTAGCCTGCTACAAGCAACCAGAGACAGATGGCATTGGAGAGAAGTGACTCGTCTGTGCAGCCTACCATCGCGAAGCGATGAAGATGTATAACATGACATGACATGTAGTAGTTTGATCCACTAACACAATTAGGGTTGTTATGATCAGTAACTGACATTAATAACTGAACAACAATGTTGTTAATGTTTTTCATATTGTGGACAATGTGAAAAAAGTGGCTAAAGTGGCCACATCAACTGATCAGCTGTTCTATTTTCTGTCTGTTATTACTCCGTATCTCTAAACTGACCACAGACACAGCTCAAGCTCAAATAAACAAACTTTACGCACTGCTGCCCTGTGAAGCTCTAATAGCACCAATCGATTGTTTGTTTGCATAAATTGTGGCAGATGATTCCATTTTCTTTTATTTATATTAATTTACTTCAGCACTAGTGAAGACAACTCACAATGTGCAAAATAAACATGAGACTGAGATACAATAACTGAACAATTATTAGTAGCTTACAAAAGTGTAATGATCTCAAATAATTGTGTTCAGGCAATTACGGAATAATTGTGACAAAAAGGGGTTGGATACTTTAAGACATGGTCAAATAACCATGTTGGACCTTGCTTGATGATCACTGTACTGTTACTGACAAACTGAACCAGATACTGGAGCTGAACTTATTTAGGTTCATCAGAAAAGTGTGATTGGCAATGAGATCTTACTCAAGCATGAAGTAAGTAAATGTGGGAGCAATTTAGTTTTACTTCACGACAGGGTTTCAGTACACAGGAAAAATAATTTGCTTATTCCTCATTCTACTCTGCTGTAATGCATTCTGACATTGTTTGTGAAACAGACATAAGGACTACAATCCATCCTCAGCAACCAGCCATGCAACAAACACTACTTTCACATTCACAGCACATTCACAATTAACACTAGCAATTCAGATAACCATAACACAAGAGTCAGCTATATCACAAGGATAAAAGAACGGGAAAATCTCCAAATGTCTTTGATCTCTGTCTCTTCAAACAAAGACTAGAATTGTCCTGACTATGGTCTTCGCTGTGGTTATTTTGGATGTGACAGCTGTAAAATAAAAAAGAAGGACAGGAAGAATATTGACGCGTTTGAATTTTGGAGTTGTTGAAGACTTTTGAGAGGAACTTGGACATAAATGGGTCCTCGACCAAATCAAGCCTCACCTTTCATGAGAAGTCCAGATAATAAAACTCAAGCTTTTCCCCGCTAACACAAGAATGTTGCAAGAACGTTGCGAGAACATTCCATTTAGATCATGGGAACATTACCTTCGAACGTTTATAGAACGTTATGGTGTGGAGTTCCTGCTTGGTTCTCAGTACGTTAGGTGTGAACATTAGGCTATAACGTTCCTTGAACATTCCCTTAATATTGTTCCCAGCTAACACAAGAATGTTGCAAGAACATTGCAAGGACGTTACATTTAGGTCATGGGAACATTACCTTCTGATGTTTACAGAACGTTATGGTGTGGAGTTCCTGCTTGGTTCTCAGTATGTTAGGTGTGAACATTAGTGTGAACGTTCTTTGAACATTCCCTTAATGTTACTATTATTATACACTCAAGCAGGTGACAAACAGGGAACATTTGTTCATCATTAGGTTGGAACGATATATCTAGGTTTGTTCAAACTTTAGTCAAAACCTTCAAAGAGCATTCCAGGAACGTTTTCATTTAACAGAACCATGCAAGAACAATACCAGAACGTTAGTTTAATGTTCTGTGTTACTTGGGTTATTTTGGACACATTATGAGAAGACCCAGCTCACTTGAGAAGACATTTATGCTGGAACAGTTGAAGGTAACAGAAGAACAGGACCAGCAACAAGATAGATGATTACAATTCAAGAAATCATGAACAAGTAAGTAAGTATGCAAAATTTATTTATATCACACTTTACACAGACATTGATCACAAAGTGCCTTCTATAAAAACAATGTATAAAAGGAAACAGAACAAATAAATATAAATTAAGAACAAGAAGAGATAAATAAGTAAAATAAGAGACATAAAACTAGAAAAAAATAAAACATACAATGTTAATCATATGCTTGCCTGTAGAGGTGTTTTTAGATGTTTTTTAAAAGGTCAGCTGACTGTGCAAATGTTAACTGTTCCACAGTTTAGGTGCAATAGCCTCAAAAACTCCATCACCACATCTTTAAACAAGTCTGGGGATGTCATGTCATGTCACACGCCGTCACTGCTTCGCGATGGTAGGCTGCACAGACGAGTCACTTCTCTCCAATGCCCTCTGTCTTTTGCTTGTAGCAGGCTAGCACCTGATAATCCAGTCCATGTCTTAATGTTATCCATCCAGGTTATTCTTGGTCTTCTACATCTTCGGACTCCCTCCACAAGTCCTGTCATAACACTTCCTTCAATGCTCTCATGTGCTGCCTCATCACATGACCGAAGTAACGTAACTTGTGGGATTTAATGAGGAACTGTTAATGATCACAGGTCATTTGACCTCAGTAATCGAGTTGCAGTATGTAAATGCAGTACAATATGTCAATGATATATTTTGAGGCCATGCAGTGCTCTATAAGTGATAGTAAAAATTTTACATTTTAATGGGAAGCCAATGAAGTGGTTTTAAAATAGGGATAATATGGGACCACTTTCTTGACCTTTTTAAAAGTTGCAGCAGAATTTTGAATAAATTGCATGTGGTTCCGCACACACTAAGAGAAGTAAAAAGGGCATTACAGTAGTCAATACGATTTGCAATACAAACATGAATCAGCATTTCCAAATATTCTCTTGTAACAACAGGTCTCAGTTTGCTAATATTCCTCAAATGAAAGAAACAAGACTTAGTAAGCTGCTTTACAAGAGCATCAAAAAACAAGGACCAGACAAAAATACACCCAAATTTTGCAAGATTGAACTAGATGCAGCAGAAAAAGACCCCAGGCTCTGTTTAAACAAGAGAGTATCATTCTCTGTCTTATCTACATTAAACTGAAGAAAATTCCTGGCTGTCCAATCCCTAACAGCATCCAAATAGTCTAAAAGTCCAAATAGCTTCAGTTTCACTAGGTTTAAAGGAACAGTACAGTTGAATATCATCTGCAAATAAATGGTAATAAACAAGTCATTAAGAACCGTTAAGATCCAAACAGGAGACAGAGTATTCTGAAAAACACTATTCATAATAATATAATAATTAATAATAACAATAATTTTAAAAAAATAGCCATATAACTGTATATATACTATATATCTGTATATGACAAAGGGAGGCTGTATACATAGAATAGTTTATATTGGGCAAAGCCACAATACAGGCAGGGGTCAAATGACCAGAACACACAAATTTATATTCAAATAAACATCTACAAACATAGTTAAAAACACAAGAAAAAGCCCACTTAGAAATGCACATAATTGCAAAGATATACCGGTAAATTATAAATGTCAGCTGGATGATTCATGAAGGATGTGAGAATGGGTGGAGCCAGAGTGGAGCTGGAGCAGGATAGAGCCAGTCCATAATGGGAGAGTCTACATTTTCAGCCTGTTCCAAACTTCACACTTTCAATTTTGTGTACTGCAGTGTGTTTCCCATTGCTTTCCAGTAAGTGTCAGAGTGTGTCCCATTTCTCAAACATGCAAAACCCTAGCGTGAAAGAGCACACTAAACACACACTTTCCCAAACACCACATCAAAGCAGCATTGGCCTAAGCCTATATCCAACATTTAGACACATTGGTGATGATCTAACATGCTGTTTTTGGAACTATCAGGGACATTACATTTACATCACAAGAACACTGGCAACCATATTCTCATTTTGTACGTTTTCCACATTTTTGTGTTTCTAGAAAAATGCATTAATTAAGTTTGTTATCTGTAAAGGATGTCTTTCTTTCATTTAGAAAATCTACAAAACGTGTCCTTTCACCAGTCCAAGCTTTTGCCTGAGACTGTAGGTCTGTGTTTGGTTCTTCGGTATGGCATTACATTACTGAATGTTGACTTCTTAACATTGCTTTTTAGATCAAAGGCACACAAAATGTAAATTATGTTTTAAAAGGTCCATGTGATTTTTTTTTGTATGAAGGGAAGACTAGAAGTGCTCTTAAAATAAGGATTGCTGAGTGCTATCAGAAATCATGATCATAAGAATACTGTCACAGTAGCCCACCACACAGGAGAGCTGGGGACATGGAGGTGTTCTGGATTTATAAATTGGATGTTTCTAACAAGGGGTTTAAATCAAGAGGTTGGATGATTGGTGGTTGACATAGGTCATATATATATATATTGAAGACCCAAAAGTCATTGAATAGCAGTATCTAAATTG
Organism: Crenuchus spilurus; assembly: GCA_036984385.1. Lineage (NCBI taxonomy): Eukaryota > Metazoa > Chordata > Actinopteri > Characiformes > Crenuchidae > Crenuchus > Crenuchus spilurus. Next base: position 11,420 of record BRDA01090597.1, read on the forward strand.
ATTATGAACTGATGTTACCTCAGGGGATGGACTGGGAACACCCACACTTGTATAATTTGTAAGGTGTTATGTTGGTCATGGAGTTGAACCCTGGAAAACAAACTACCAGAGTTTGATGCATGATAGGTTGGTGCCTGAGGATGGGACATTCCCTTTCCAAGGTTGTGTGGGCATTTCACATTCCTCGATCCACAGTGTCATGTGAGAACCAAGAACATGTCGTAGAAGACATTACCATTGGCAGTGGACTGTGCAATGGCTGTCCATGGGTGCTTAATGATCCAGGTAGAACTGTCCATGCAACCAGACAAGCAATTCTGGCAAAAATCACATCTACATTCAATGCAGGAGGCCCCACATAAGTATGCCAATGCTATTATCTCACATTATAGTAGAAACCTCAATTGCGATTATACAACAGTTTAATTGTCACTGTTTATGGTTAGATTTTAAGATAAAGAAGACAAAAATATTTGTTTATCAACAATCTGCGAGGTAAAGCATTTCCTGTTTTAGACTCTCTGCTGCTAAAACATCATCTTCAGACTGTGCATCATAACAGTCAAGGAGCATCATTTACCAATAACTCTTTATTATAAAGACAATAAATATACTGATTTCATAGATGTTGTTTGCTGGTGTAAACAGTGCATCTTTCATTAAACACTACTCACAGCTGATCAGAGGTCTGTTTGTGTGTTAAGTCCAGCTCTTAACCCAATGAAGCTGCTGATGCTGTATACCTCTCACTTGACATAGAAGCTGATTCGTATCATTTTTGTTGATGATAGCTTCTAATCCACAACTCATATGACTCATATGGGGGGGATAAAATAAAATAACTATATATCAGAAATGTGTAATCCTGGTATCTGTGCAATGCTGTGTAATGTGTAAATAATCCCTGGTTATATAAATTCACTGTTCGCTGTATATATTTCTCATATTAGTGCAATTATTTGTTGCATTTTTCACTGGACTTCACACCCGTGTAAGGTGATGTGACAATAAAGCTGATTTGATTTGATACTAAAATTGACGTCAGTAAAATTGTTTAAATAAGCAGAGACATGTCTGTGAGAGAGATTCAGACAGCTGTGCATATTTTCCCGCCAAAAGATGCGCTCCATCATTCATGATAATGACATG
>BRDA01090611.1:0-27233 GCA_036984385.1 Crenuchus spilurus
ACTCTTATTGGTACTTGGTATCGGCAAGTACTTAAATGTAAGTACTTGTACTCGTACTCGGTTTTAAAAAATGTGGTATCAGTGCATCCCTAGTAGAAACCCCATTTTCAAAAAAGCTGGGACACTTTCTAAAAATGCAATACAAACAGAAATCTGTAATTTGTTAATTGGTTTAACAGAGAAAAGGACACCAATTTTATTTCAGCATTTTCAGTCACAAAGTTATTTCTAACGTAATTGTAACTTCATTCAAATTTAATGCCTAAAACAAAAAAAAAGCTGGGACAAACAAGCTAAGACTGAAAACTACAAGTAGCACTGTTCTGGAAGTTTCAACAATTAGAAGTTTAACTGATAACAGGTGAGGTCACCAATATTGAGTATAAAAGGAGCATCAAGTAAAGGTTTAGTCTTTACAAGCAATTATGGGTTTTGGTTCACCATTTTAGGCCACACTTGACAACAGAATTGTCAGCTTACTGACCATGTTTCCCAGTGTAGCGTTACAAAGACCTGAGGTAGTTCATCATCTACAGCTCATAATATTATGTAAAGATTCAGGTAGTCAGAGGCAGTACTGGTGCTAGGCATGTGGGCGCCCTAAGCACAAATGCTTTCTGTGCCACCATCCTGCCTCCCCCCTTCACTTAAGTCTCCACCGTACAACCAACCCCCCAACCAGGGGAGACATCAGTGATGCCCCTCCATCAATGTCTTGGTCCCTACGCGCAGCGCAGTATGTGATCCACATATGCACTGCTGAATGTGTGTAACCAACAAGCCTTCAGGCAGCATTGTTTGAGAATCTGTCATGCTCCTAAGATCGACAAAGTCACATGGGCTCAGGAGTATTTTGAAAAATCATTGAATTAAGTTTGTTATGGAAAACACATGTTGTAAATCTTTCTTTGCTCTATTGTCTGTTAAGTTAAGGTTCAAGTGAATTAAGGACAGATTTCAGTTCCAACATTATTGGAATGAGGTTTGTAATATATGTATCAGACAGGTGATTTATATGTATATGTATGACACTTGTGAAATGTGCGTGTTTGTATATTTGAAGAGATGTGCAGGTGTGTGTAGCCATGCTTTGTCCCTGCGGTCAGTAATTGTGTGTGTGCCGTGGTATTTTCTCGGCTGGGTAAACAGTGAAAAGCCATGTCCTTCACATTGGAGATTGGTAGCCATGTCCTTGTGTACAGGAGGCCACATTAATCCTCAGTGGAGACTGATATAGACACTCTCTCTCACTCCTGTTTGTTTACTCATCGTGTTTGGAAAGGCCAAGATGTTTGACCCCCCAAAGAACAAGCAAAAAATTATATATAAAAATAAATAAATAAATATAAATACATAAATAAATAAAATTAATTGTGCAACAGTCTAGGGTTTCTCAAATAAACGTTTTTGTCAGTATATTAGGACTGTCACTATTCATTATATTAGTAATCAAATACCAATTATTTAGATGGTTAATCAAGTAATCAGAGTTTAAAAAGCCAAATAATTAAAATGGATGTACAACAAACCATGCATAACCTTTTAAAGATAACAGAATATTCAATTGAAAAAATATGAACGAGGACCTTTTAAAAGATATATTTAGCTATATAACATATTTAAAATATAATAATATAAAAAAATTAATAAATAAATATTTAGACTTTTTTCATATTAAGTCTGTTTGTTCATAAAAGCTTCAATATTACAATAAAACAATATATACATTAATACAATTACTATATAACATTAACAGTAATACAAAAAGTCATATTTTTTATCTGTGAATGTGTCTGTTAAACCCTTTCCAAACCTCACCTCACAGTCCAGTGTTGTCATTATCATCCAATATCAGGTTTGGTTACTTAGTACTAATCAATCTATTTTGTCAAATGTGCTGCTGATGAATTTAACAAATACATGGCTGAGGAATGTTGAGAAGATCTGCAACCAAACTTTTATTTTCATCTGTAATATTGTTATTACTGTGTTTTCCATTATTTGTGAAGTTTTACACTTTTCACAACAGGCAAACGTGACCTAAAGATTAGACAATTGGGCTTTGGAGTGATAGGTCACTGGTTTGATCCACTGAAGCAGCAGGAATGCTCTCGAGCAAAGCACCTGACCCCCAATTGCTCACAACCCCCTAGTGTGTGTATGTGTGTGCTCACTGCATGGACAAAATAAAAGCAGAGGTCCTATTTGTGTAGAGTTGGTTTTACATAAATGATTTTAAAAAAGAACATTTGCAGAGTAAGGTATTATATTTGATTGATCTTTGCTCAGTCATTTATAATAACTGCAGTAAAACAGATTTTGTCAGTAATCCGATCAATACATCTACCTGTACTTAAATAATCAGATCATGCGAAACTCCAGGTCTATATGAGTCAGAGAGTCATCAGATTTCTGCTTTACAACCAGCCAATAAATTCACAAAGATGATGCGATGTAAACATCATATAAACCAAAAGCTCATGTTGCAGCTTTTATTTAAAGAAACATTTAGCCACTTTACCTGAAAATATGAACATACATCATCATCATTGTGCCAGAAGTGTTTTCCTGCCACCTCGCAAGTACTGTGTTAAATGCTGCTTGTGTATTTTCAGTACCATGGAACTCACAGGTGTTCAAATACTTATTTGCAACAGTAACACACAAATAAATGATTAAAAAATCATACATTGTGATATCTGGATTTTTTTCTTTTAGATTATGTCTCGCACAGTGGACATGCACCTAAGATGAAAATTTCAGACCCCTCCATGATTTCTAAGTGGGGGAAATTCACAGGGTGTTCAAATACTTATTTTCCTCACTGTACCTTTGTGTGAAAAAGACTGATATCCACAATTACAATGTGAGTACATGGGTGTTACTTTCTGGTGATTAATATCTATGGCTGTCGGAGTGGAGGCCGGCGCCAATCCAACCATCTTCAACCATCACCTTTGCTGCACTGAGAGATTAAACCCCTCAATTATATTTGTGGACACAGCACAGGATGTGGGTTATTTCACTCTGAGAAGAGATCTGTGCATAATGTATCAGTGCACAGTACAAGAGGTAGATTTCATGGTGTGATTGTATTTTATAACAAACTCAGAAAATGAAAAAAACTGACAAGAAAAGCATCTCCATTCAGACCACATCACCTCCTGATCAGGAAAACAACTGCATGCTGGACATATTCAGCACATGTAACATCAGTCTTTTTCAAACAGACTGAGGTGTATTTAATCTAAATTTCATCACCAGATCTTCATTAGTTTTAACATTATTCATGATTGTTTGCGTAAAGAAGCAAACATGACAACCTGTATATGATGACTTGTAAAATACTAAAAGCTCAGATAATGTTTTGCTGTTAACTTTTTTTGCCTGTTATAGAGGCATGATTGGCCATCCTTAAGGGCAAGTCAGTTACCATGCCAACAGGAACCTCAGTATGGCCATAGTCAAGGTCATCCTGCCCTCAGGTATGGTAGATTAAATTGTGCAGTGGTCAGCGCTTTAATTCTATTAGCCTAATCTGTGTTGGACAAGTGCATGTGCTTGTGTGAGTGTGTAGTTGGCAATTATGCTGCAGGTTATTAAGGTGCTCGACAGGACTCTAGAACACCATGCTGATCCACACTTTCTCCATCAACCCCAAAACACATCATTAACACACCGACCACAGCATTTTACTGACATTACAGCAACCATTTATTATAGTGTAAGTAGAACTGTAGCTCTATTTGGACACGTTTCAGTATTATTTTATCCTGTTAATCTTTAATTAGTGTAATGAAGTAATTAAGGTTAGATGGGAGTAACAAAACACAGTGAAAGCAAACTGTTTAGAACACAGTCTCTGTTTGGAACATTACGACTGTACTACTTAATGTGATTTGTTGGGGAGTTTGTATAATGGCTTTGCATCTTTTCTTCTGTTTTGCAGTCTTCCAGGCACTTCGGAGCATCATCATAAATGTTTCAGATGATTGCTCATCTCTCTAAATCAATCTAATGATACCTGTTTGAGTGAATGTTTACTGTAGGCAAGGATATTTCTCATTTACTTCATGTACACATCTCCTGTTTATGCCTTTGTTTCACACAAATGCTTTATGTTCAGCATGTCTTTCCCAGACAGCAGACATTTGTTGCCAAAAGATGGTCCAGTAAAGGCATTTACACTCTATGTCCAAATCTTTAAATGCATTCAGCCAAGCTGCACTCATTGCTGATACAAATGCACACATAGTCTAGTCTCTGTGGAGATGTACTGCCAATAGAATATGACTCTCTGGAACAGATAAACATTGGCATGATGCCTAATGCCAGGTTTGGGGTAAGATGAGCATATTGCCCCCCAGCATTGAGCTGTGGAGCAGTGCAATTCTGGCCCAAATACGACCCAGTTAAGGGCACTTAAATGGGTTGATTTGTGCCAGAACTGGGCCATCACTCATTTGCTATCAGGGTTGCTGCATGAAAAATAAATATATATAATATAAAACTATACAAAAAAGAACAAGCATCTCTAAAATTTTAACTTTACAAAGAGCCAGAGCATTCTTAACTTTTAACAGAAGTTAGTGCAAAGAGGTTTTATCCCAAGTAAGTTAGTTTGGATTCAGTTGGTCCAACAAATTTACTTTTAATGACACTTTTTAATCATTTGGGAATTGAGTGCACTAATTGTTTTAGCTTATTCTTGTATCAAAGACTTGAGCTGCTCAACAGTTTTTGGTCACTGTTGTCTGATTCTGCTCTCCATGGTGTGACATTTTCAATAGGAGACAGATCTGGACTGCAGTCCAGTCAATCACATACACTCTATGTCTATGAAGCCAGACTGTTGTAATTCATGCAGAATGAGGTCTGGCATTGTCCTGCTGAAATATACATGGAGTTCTTGAGAAAAGAGGCCAAGTTGATGTCAGCTCATGTCACTCCAAAATAACAATGCAAGTCACAGCATTGGTGGTATCTTCCTATATACTGCTCAACCATGACATGGGCAGTGATGCAACCCCATGCCATAACAGATGCTGGTTTTACACTTTTCTTTGGTAACCGTCTGGATCTTTTTAATCTTTGGTGCATATAATCTGACATTTGTTTTTCCCAAAAACAAGTTGAAACATGGACTCATCTGATCACAAAACATTTCCACTGTCTTTTGGTTTCAGATGACTTTGGCAAATGTGTTTCTGCATACAATTAATATAGTTTCCTCTTGGCATAATCCAGATTCAGGTTGCATGTTTTGATACAGCAGTGGTTAAGTGACCGTCAGTTTCCAAATACCATGTAACTATGTGCATCACGGTAGCATGACGGCTTTCAAACAATACCGCTTGATGGTCACACACATTCACAAGCAGTTTCCTCCCTTGGCTTTTACACACTGAGATTTCCCCTGACTCCCTGAATCTTTTTATTATACTATGAACTGCAATAGTTTTGCAGTCTTACACTGAAAAACATTGTCTTTGAACGGACAATTATCTCACCATGTTTGGCACAAAGTGGTGAAACACAACCCATCCTTGTTTGCAAAAATTTAACTTTTGGTGGATGCCCCTGTGATACTCGACCTGTTCCCAGAACACCTCAACAGACTACATGTTACTTGTATAATCTTTGAAAAAATATTTTGCCTGTGTTCCAGCTTTTTCTGGATGTTCTGATGTTGCAGGCATCAATTTGTACATTTGTTCATATTTCTTTAGCAAAAAAAATTAAGTTCAACAATGAAAGTATTTTCTTTGCCTACTAAATAAAGGTTTGAACATATCAACAAATTACAGAATTCCGTTTTTATTGCACTTTTAGAAAGTATCTCACTTTTTCTGAGATTGAGTTTATATTTTCTGTCCAATTGTGCAGTTTTTTTTTACTTCATTAAATGTGCACAGTATTGCTGTTTGCATTTTTTGTTTTGTTGTGTTGCAGCAGCAAGAATGAAATTCAGAAAAAAAATCTTGTGTTTGATGTGAATAGTTTTGATGGGCAGAAGATCACCTCTGAATATTTCACATTTTTGTGTGATTCACATTGCATTTTTTTGAGTAACGACCTTGCACGTCATGTGATTTTCTTTTCAGAATTTCACTGCCTTGTTTAAAAGATTTTCACAAATGGCTAAATGGCTTTATCAGGTGATGAGGCTATCTCTTGGTCATCACTAAAAATGCAAGTGCCACTATTGAATGCATCCAATTTTTGAAAAATAAAAAGAACCTAAAGAGATTCATCATCTCATTCAAGAGCTTGAAACTTTATAACGGGCACTTTTGCAGATATTTTCGGATGTCAGTAACCCAATTTAAATTACTGTTGGAGATACAGATACAGTCCCACGTTAAACAAAGCAGAGGACAAACTGCAGGGAGCCTGTAGACCTGCAGACCAGAGAGTAACTGTGTGCCTGAGGTAAGAAAAGACATTGAACAGAGATAGAAATTGTTGCTAAGCCAAAATCAGAAACAACTGAGTTCCCACTAAAAATCATCAACAAAATAGCAACAAAAGTAATGTCATTAGGCCTTAACATGTAGCCTTTACCTTTTTGGATATGGTTTTCAAAAATTAGGTCATACCATATTTGCTGCACATCTCTATATTTGGCTGATGAGTTGAGTTATTTCCTGTGTAGCTAACGTATGCTGACAGATGGCTGGTAATGACTTGTTCACTTGAACCGGCCTCAATGGCTCAAATCCTGCTGATTATGAGTGGACTTGGAAGGAGCAGCAGGAGGCCTTAATGCTGCTCTGGTGGAGCTCTGGCTGTCAGTGCTGGCCCAGGCATGATGCCTCTTCTCTGAAGTATCAGCACTGTCAAGTGGAAAATAGTAGCCACACTTGACAGCATTTGCTTTTAAAGCACACAGTTAGAGATCCTAGGCAGAATGAAGAATAGGGTTTCAGATTCACAGTGATGCCATAGATTGCCAGAGCCTGTTGTTTGACTAGTGGCCTGGGAGTTTGGCAGTTTTCTTGGCTAGTATTGTGTGTGAGTCATGGCAGCTTGATATGTGAAGGTGTAGCTGTTAGTCATCGATTCAAATGTTTTTGGTGCAGTATTGTAGGCCTACTACACCACTAGTTTCCTAGTACTCGAGCTCTGACTTGATGGAAACATATTTGTGTTTAGACCAAAGAGCTGTGTGGGAGAAAATGTAGTGTTTTGTCTGCATTCCAAAGTGTGGTGTTAAAGGAATGATTCCCCCAAAATGATGTCCACACAACTTTCCACTTACCTCAAATACCTCTAATCAGCCAAGACAGGCTTAGTGCCCAAATATTGCTTCTTTAGATTTAGAGCTTTAGAGCTTCCTGGCTAATGTCATAAAAAAATTCAAAACCTCTTCAATTAGTGAGACCATAATTAAGATCTAGATGCAGTTTAAACAGGATTGGGAGATGGGTTTTGATGTATTTTGATAGAAACAACTGGACATTTTAGGTGACTGTTGTTTTAGGTAAGATTTTAATGTTCTAAGCACAATTAGTTTTAATAGACTATAACTACATTCCAAAGGCTAGGCTGTCAAGGTGGAAGAGTCTTCTCTAGGACTAAGAAGGATCCTATGAAATATTCTTATTTGTATCACATCAAGCCAAATAGAAGCAAGGCCATGCTATCATGATATTAGAAAGGAATGTGGATGGGAAGTTAGATTGAGAAAATGGAGAAACTGTAGTTCTTGTCTTGTTGTTGACACCAAGTTCTGTAACACAGCTTATATTGGGGGGGGACTTTATATTCTAATATTCTGCCATTTCACTGCAGTTTGATACATCACTGACCAAACTTTCATTAGGTCAAAACAAAGAATTATGGGAAAAAGTAAGGACTGAAGTATGCTCCCAAGAGACTGGTTGACTATAGGCTGCATTTCTTGGCTTGATTCAAAAATCCCTCTGTCTGGAACAGCCTTCTATGACAGTGGTTTACCAATACAACCTCCTTAGACTGCAGCCTAGCTTATGGAACACAGCTACACAGAAAATCTGCCAGTGTTAAATCAACACTATTACAGTTAAATTAACACTAGGAGTGTTACATTTTGACACCCTCAGTGTTAATTGAACTCTAATAGTGTTGATTTAACACTGACAGATTTACTGTGTATAGACTGAGGTAAGGGGAAAATGTGTATATTGACTTTTGGATGAAGCATTAATATTAAGGGATGCACTGAAGTGGACAATGAACAATGGGAATTTGGATAAGTCCCACCTGCTAACACTTGATTTTTGCAGGCATTCCTATTTTTAACCATTTCTCCTGTGCTGTTCTTGATTGGTATTTTTTGTCCCATCAGTCTTGTTTTATAGTGATACAAATCAAATGGGAATTTCTCTGTTTCTGTGTGGGATAATAGTTGTGGTATCTGGAAACCTAGCACAAAGGCAGTCACTTCACTTTGTCCAAGTGTGTTAGAAGTTAGTTTTTGTTTTGTTTTGTTTTTTAAAGTGAAAGTAAAGTTTGAGAGCATGTTTTCTCTTCTTGGGAATATACACAATGGTTTCTCGCCACCACCTGTCACTGAATAAAAAAGAGCATATTCAGCCCTTGAGACATGTTAATACTAGGGTGACTAGATCTGAGACAACGAAAAAGAGGACACCTCAGCAGGGTTTTTTATTTTTTGCTTGAACATAAATTGCATTATTATTAATTATCAATAAATATTAACAAATTATGATTAATATTTTTGTAATAATTACTAGTTACTATTAATAATATACTAATATATTAATAACTACGAGATTTATTATGAATAATAATATTATAAAATTTAATATTAATACATTATTACATATTATTAAATATAATAAACTGTTAAAAGCATGTAGCATAAAATTATCAATAAACCTCAATTTACACATAATTATACCTCATTTTTGAGCAGAAATAAGCAGAAATTCTGAATTATTTTGATAATAGTTCAACTTAGTAGTTCACAGACTGGTAGACAAGCACACAGACTCAAATGTTAATGTTTATGAATTGTATTATTAAACCTCTGATAGTAAAATACATCTAGCTGACGTGAAAACAGACAGAACAAGCACGCAACATGAAAACGGATGCTCTTTGAGGGAGTGACAGTGGTGACGGCCAATCACACATTAGCAAGAATCAGCAGAGCCAATTAGTGAGCTTGTAGGCAGTCTACAGGGAAACCTGCTTGGATTTCTGCTGGGTCCTGCTCGCCCAAGTACGTTTACTATAGCGTAATATCTCACTGAAGCGAGCATGACGGAGTAGGCAGAGGGTGAGACTAGTTTGTGAACGAAACACTTCTTGAGTAAAACAAAATCCCGGACGTTTGTGAAATTCCTGGACGTGTTTTTTAAGTCTCAAAAAGAGGACATGTCCAGGTAAAAGAAGACATCTGGTCACCCTAGTTAAAACTCTAAAGTTGCTAATTGCTAATGTGATCTAAATCTGTATACAGCATCCTGAGAAGAGAATTAAGTTGCACACCCTCTGTGTGTGTTTTGCTCTTTGTTTTCATAGCCAGTCCAGCTGCACCTGCATGTTAGTCCTGTCATGTGAAACATTGGCCCCACATTTCTCAGGATTTTGCAACAACATGCTGATAACCTGAATGGAAGGATGGCGGGACTGATTATAAAGCATTGGTTTAGGTCTGAGATGCTTGTGCGCTAGTGTGACATCTATTAGAAGAAGGGATCATATACAGAACCTTTAATCACTGGAACGATGAGTTGAGTTTTTAGCTGTCTAGGAAGTTTAGTGCATTTCACTTCTTTTCTACATTTTCTTTACATCATACCTCGAATGAGTATTTGTTGCAAACTGCAGTTGTCTTTTGATGAAGTCATGACAGATGTTGATATTTTCAATCTGCAGCATCAGAGCTTGACTATACTTTAACATTTACATGGGCAGAAATGAAATGCATCAGTTTACTTATAGACTCGAATTACAATATTGAACCAGTAATCATTATGATTTTTCATTTATTAATGAATAATATATTAACGACTGATCATATACCTTTCTTTTCATAAATTCACAGGAGATCTGAGTTTATTCACATTTTTTTATGCAGACGTAAGCAACCCAACGGTGTTTCTGCCATTTGTACTTGACGCTAGATTGCTCTCTCTTGTGCTCACTGCCAACTTGCAAAGTTAACCTCCTTTGCCAAAAGCCTTTTGCTGTCTTATACCCTATTGTGTAAAGGCATTGTGTCATCCATTATGTATGCCATGTGCACAATGCATCTGCTCCCAAAGGGTACACTGCTGTTCTCTGTATCTGAAATGCATTTTGCACATTCCAAAAGTTCTATCACAGATCTCACCCTCTTCAACCCAATGTTGAAGCTGCAGTTCCTTCAGGATGGTGTACGTTGTAACAAGGAAAGTGTTGTACTGTTGTACTTCTGTCCAGGCTGCTGCTGTTGTTGGAGACCTCAGCAATAACAGACAAAGATAAGAGCCACAGCTTCAGCTAAGCCTGGGTAATTAATGAACTCATCTGTCACCCTGCAGCATGTTTCACTAAGCTCCTGAAATTAATGGTACTGACTTCTTGTAGCGGGTGACACATTTGTAGCGTAGTTAATTTGAGAATTTATATTTAGCAAGAAAAAGCTTTGTTAGTGCTCCAGATGTGTGAAATAAACAGATATGCTTTGATATGCTCTGTTCTCACATTATTCATGAGCTTGCCATAAAAGGCAAAACAGCTTATTTAAGGAAGAGGTCAAATCATAGGGTTTTAAATGGGTGTGTAAAACCACATCTGTGAATTTTTCACCTTGACTAAAGTCACATCTTCTACAACATATGGACAAAACTATTTGGGACAACCCAATGTAGATAAATACAGATGTTTTAGTCAGTTCCATTGCCACATGTGTATAAAATCAATCACCTAGCATGCAGTCTGCCTTTAAAAACATTGTGAAAAGGGCTCTTTGAATTTGACATGGTACTGTAATATTATGCCATCATTGGAACAAGGCAGTTTGCAATATGTCTTCTCTTTTAGATATTCCATGATCAAGTTGGTGGTGTTATTGAAAAGTGGAAGCATTTAGGAACCACAGCAACTCAGCCACAAAGTGGCAGACCATGTAAAATTACACAGCGGGGTCACCAAATGCTGAGGCGAATAGTGCATAAAAGTCACCAACGCTCTGCTGACTCCAAAAATCCTCTGGTATTAACATCAGCACAAAAAGTGTGCTTCATGGCATGAGTTTATATGGTCTAGTAGCTGCATGCAAGCCTTGCATCACCAAGTACTATGCTAAGTATTAGATGGAGTGGCGTAAAATATGTTGTCTCTGTACTCTGAAGCACTAGAAACGTATTCTGTGGAGTGACAAATCACGCTTCTCTGTCTGACAGTGTAACAAACAAGTTGTTTTGGCAAATGCCACAACAAAGTTACCTGCCTGACAGCATTGTGTCAACTGTAAAGTTTGGTGGAAGAGTGATAATGCGATGGGGTTGTTTATCAGGGGTTGGCCTAGACTCCATTGTTCCTGTAAATGGAAATGTTAATGCTTCAAAACACATTTTGGGCAATTTTTGTGTGAACAGTTTGAGGAATGCCATTTTCTGTTCCAGCATGACTGTACCACAGTGAAAAAACGAGGTCCATAAAGACATGCTTGGGTGATTTTGGTATGGAAGAACTTGACTCGCACAGAGCCCTGTCCTAACACCTTTGGGATGACTTGGAATGAAGATTACGAGCCGGGCCCTCTCGTCCAACATCACTGTCTAACCTCACAAATGCTCTTCTAGATGAAAGGGCAAACATTCCCACAGATAAACTCCAAAATATTGTAGACTATAATAATGCCTATGAATTAGAATGGGTTATTATAAAAGCTCATGTAGGTGTAATGTGAAGGTGTCTCAATACTTTTTCATATTATGTATTTAGATTGGTCCATCCATCCATTATCCCACCTGCTTTATCCTTATCAGGGTCACAGTTAGTCCCCTAGCACCTCACTGGGCGCAAACAGGGCATTGCATTATCCCAACTAAGCCTCAGGACAAAGCCCCAATCCATCTCTGGGTGCACACACTGACAATTTAGAGTACCCAGTCCTCCTGACCGCCATGTTTTTGAATTGTGGGATGAAACCAGAGACACGGGGAGAGTAAACCCATGCAAACACGGGGAGAACATGGAAACTCCACCCAGCTGGGCACTCAAACCCAAGACCTCAGCGCTGAGAGATGACCACCAAGCCACCGTGCCACCCCTGTATTTACATCAGAGAACAATTTAAACTGAAACTGAAAATAATTAATTCAAGAGTCCCTTTAAAACATTATTTGTGTAATGAAATGAACATGTTGTGTATGGCTCTTTAAAGAACCACACTGAGAATAATTCTGTACAGCAACAAAAATGATTCATCAATTGTCAAAAATCTTTTCTGGCATTGTGTAGAACCGTTTTTGCTAACAGGACTAATTACAATAATCAGAATGAGTTGACATGGTTCTGTATATAACCACTGGCCTTTAGTAAAGTACCCTTGAAAAACACTTATTGTTAAGAGTGCAGTGGTTGCTTTCTGGTTAAGTAGTGCTGGTTGTACCACTAACAGTGTACTCCATTATTTGATTAAAATCATGTGACATTCACTGGCCACTTCATTAGGTACACATACTTTACCTTGTTTCTACACTCATTTTTTTATTTTATCAGCTCCACTGACCATATAGGTTCACTTTGTAGTTAGCCTCCTTTCACCCTGTTCTTTAATTGTCAGGATCTCCACATAATCACTGCAGAGCAGGTATTATTTGGGTGGCGGATCATTCTCAGCACTGCAGTGACACTGATGTGGTGGTGGTGTGTGTTATGCTGATATGAGTGGATCAGACACAACAGAGATGCTGGACACCTTAATGTCACTGTGGAGTGAAAATAGTGCAACCAACACTATTCAGTCAGAGTGCCCTGTGACCACTAGTGAAGGACTAGAGGACCAACACAAACTGTTCAGTAACAGATGAGCTCCTGTCTCTGACTTTACATCTACAAGGTGGATCAACAAGGCAGGTGTGTCTAATAGAGTGAACAGTGAACTAACATAATGTTTAAAATCTCCAGCAGCTCTGCTGTGTCTGATCCACTCATACCAGTGCAACACACCCTAACACACCACCACCACATCAGTGTCACTGCAGTGCTGAGAGTGATCCACTACACAAATAATATCTGCTCTGTGGTGATCCTGCTTAAGATGAATAAAGTATACAGAGAAACAGATGGACTACAGTCTGTAATTGTAGAACAACAAAGTGCACCTGTATGATCAGTGGAGCTGATAAAATGGAGATGTACAGTATGTAAGGTATGATGATAAGGTACCTAATTAAGTGTATAACATTATATATATATTCTATATTTCTGGACTGTATGAACATACTGCAGAGTGTAGTAATATGCATATATTCCAAATAATAATAATAATAAAAAAACATTGTGGAGACTTTCTGCCTCTTCGGGTAGTTGGCATAAGTACACGTATAACAAGATGGAGCTACGAAAATATGTATGTGACTAGAATTATTTGACAATTTAGCTTGAATTCATTTCCTGCTGCCACTACCTGTCTGGCTGGCTTTTATCTGTGTGCTGCTTTATGGCTGAATGGGGTACCTGTGGGTCACAGATGAGAGAAGCATTGGTCTTTCTGTGAAAGCATGTGTTGTTAAAATCCCTCCCCTTTTCCATACCAGTTCAAAACAGCAGGTTGGGAACTTGTGTTGTGTGTCATGCTGGAGAAGGTGAAGCGTGTATCTGGCAACACTTGAGGTGCTTCATTAGAGTGTCTCAGGGCCTGATTGCTTTAAAGGTCAAAAGAAAGCCTGAGAAGGTTGGTCTCTCTCTCTCTCTCTCTCTCTCTCTCTCTCTCTCTCTCTCTCTCTCTCTCTCTCTCTCTCTCTTTCTTTCTTTCTCTCTCACTTTCTCTTTCTCTCTCTCTCTCTCCCTCTCTCTCTCTCTCTCTCTCTCTCTCTCTCTCACTTTCTCTCTCTCTCTCACTTTCTCTCTTTCTTTCTGTTTCTCACTCTTTCTCTTCTCTCACTTTCTCTTTGTCTCTCTCTTTCTCTCTCACAATCTCTCCTTCTTTCTCTCCCCATGAAAAATCCAGACGCTCCTAGCCAAAGGTCAGCCCTGAACCGCTAGCTCTTATCACACCTAAGAAAAGCTTTTAAAAACAAACCAGCAGAGCAAGGAAGAGTGGAATGCTTCCCTCTGTGAAGTGCCTTTCATTATTTCTAGGCTTTTTCCAAGCCACTCTCAGTAATGTAAATTAGGCTAAGCTTATTAGACCATGAGTGGTCATTACAGGGAGGCTAGCCTGAGTGTTTTTAGCCTAAGATTTCTGCACTAGAACTGCATGCCAATCATATTGTACGGTTATACTAAAGTGTCTTGACCTTGTGAAGATTACAAAATATACAGTTATAGTAAGTAAATAAAGTAAAATATAAGATTGTGTGGATGATATATTTTATTTATTTACACATTTATGCCAAAAAAAAAGTTTTTTCTTTTTTTCTTCTTCATGCTCCTAAAGCAAAAAAAAAGATATTTTGAATGTTTTCCAAAGGTTCACAGGGAAACAGGCTTCAGCTTGAGTGGTTGTTTTCCACTTTGTCCTAGTGCTTGACCCATCTTCATTTAATATAATATAACATTGTTTTTGGATTGTAAAAACTGCAGGGGATCAAAAATGCCTTACCCCCCCCAATTACATCTGTCAAGCTCACACTACATGATTTTAGCCCGTATATTCCACTATGGTGGTCACCAACAAAAGCCCCAGATTCAGTTCTGTCTCAGTTGCCATTTGTGAGCTGTTCAAAGATGTGGATTTGGTCCAAATTTAGCCCAAAGACATTGGGCTAGACATAGACATTGAAGATTTAATATGTCAGGAATGAGTGCAGTAACACCATTATGAAGCAGGTGTGTGTGTGTGTGTGTGTGTGTGTGTGTGTGTGAGAGAGAGAGAGAGAGAGAGAGAGAATGAGCCAAAAGGTAACTATTTATTGTTGTTTTCTTCATTCACACATTTGAATGGGTGTGGTTTCAAAAAAAAAGATTTAAAACAGAACCGATTTCCATTTTTCCACAGTCAGACATATGGCTTCTTTTTTACATGATACATCTTTAACAAGTATTACTGGATTGCATTGTTAACGGTATTCACAGACAATGATTTATGTAGGTGTTCCTGAGCCCTTGCAGTGATTTCCAGTACAAAATCCTGCATGTTTTGTGATGTAGTGCCATCTAAGGACTCAAAGATTATGAGCATCCAATACTGACTGTTGGCCTTGTCCCTGGCGTGCAGGTGTTTTATCCAGTTCTCTGAAATTGTTCCACAATTTTTAGATGCAATTTTTCTCAGGTTTGTGAACCTCTGCCCATCTTTGCTTTTGAGACATAGTCATGTGACTTTATTACTACCACTTACATTTTCAGCCTTTTGTTGCACCTGTCCCAACATTTTGAGGTGCATTCCTGCCATGAAGTTCTAAATGAGTAATATTTTTCATGAAATGGTAAAATGTCTGACATTCAACATCTGATATGTGTTCTATGTTCTATTTTAACATTTTTGGATTTGGGATGGTAGAAATAATGAAACCATTGAACATACAAGCCAAACACGGAAATGCTTCACATTGATTGTCATTATTTCTGAGTGTGTCTTGATAAGACACTGAATAGCAGCTTTTGAGGGAATAGAATATTGAAAAATGAGCGTCAACTGCCTATTCATAATCATTTCTCTGGATATACTGTATGTTGCATGTCAAGCATATTATTACAGTGAATCTGAAATGTTTTGTTGTCCAAATGAAACTCAAAATAAATTGCCGTTTCACCAGTACTGTCTGCTTGCTGATGGAGTTGAGGTAGCCAAGGTTAAAAGAAACATTGTTGATCACGTGATACAACAAAATAAAACCTAAGTGTGTTACCACAACAAACAGCAGAACAGTACAGAATATCACAGTGGCTAGAGAACATCAGCAGCCTCCCTTATTCTCACTTGTTGACAAGAAACAGCAGTCTTAAGAGCATCTGTCGAGAGAAAATTAGATGCAGGACTCTGTATATTGAAGGACTGTAGTTATGTTACTTCTTTTTTATGCCCTTCAGTCCCAAGACTGGACACTTTAAAATTATGTTTTGATATAAAACATTCAGTGCTGCATTCTGCATAACATTAAATATTAATCTTTATTTACTTATTTATTTTTGTGGATGCGTATCTACTCCAGCCATTGTATATATCTGTTGAAAATCCACAGATTTTTCAAAATTCCAACACAATTCAGCTGTTGATGTATGTGACTGAGTCAGAATTGCTGGTGATGGGTGATGGGAACCAGATGTCCAAAGTGCGTATTACCCAGATGAGCAACTTTACAAGAAGTTGCATGAAATACTTACAAATGTGTTGACATGTTGTTTATTAATTTATTTTATTTTGTGATAAACTTTTTATTGCATATTATATTGCATTTTTCAACAAGAGTAGGGAAGATTTGGGGTAGGGAAGACTGGAGAGTAACATACATTATTAAGAATGTGCACAATACAAGACGATATAACACAAACAACCAAATATTAAACATTTTCTAATTCAATATGAAAATAAAGTTCTTGAATAGACTTATATAAATCCTCCCAGTTACTCATTGTTGATGTGCTTTGCTTTGTTAAACTTATCTGTAAAATATTAATTTTCAATTATATTTAGAATTTCAAACTATTTTACCCACATTTCTTAGCTATTGGGTTTTATGGTAGTTTTCAAATCGTATCCAACTTTTTTTTGTAAATAACACTGTTACCCATTTAAACACACATGAAAAATTGAGTCATTTTACATATACAAAAAAATCACAATGTGCAGTTCATATAAGTATTGCAAAGACACTTGAAGTTTGTATACAATTTCTGAAATATGGGCATAATTCTCCATTACTTTTAGGTTTTGATATTGAAAGATAAATCCTGGAGTGTGGTGTGGAAAAGGTCAAGCTTATACATTAACAAATATCTAATCACATGCTGTCTGTTTATTTATATTTAATCTAATTGATGTTGATGTATTTTTGAGTAATTTAAGGTCTTTTTCCTAGATGAATAACTTATAACTTTTTGAGTTGACTTTTGTATATAAATAGAATATGTTTCTTGTCAATTCGAGTCACTTACCTGGGTGATGGAGGACATGGCCAACTGAAGTTGCTTTCCAGTGCTGTGATGCATCATGGGGAAAATGTGAGTTTGGCTTTGTAGTTCTGTAGTGGGTAGACAATTCTTGACTTACTGTCCCCTGGTTTTCTGATTTAGTGTGCCTTCGTTATCTCGCTGCGTCAGCCCACCAGTGCACAGAGTGACTTTGGTGAATTTTCCTGCCACAAAGGGAGGCAGAATGTGCCCTCAGCTTTCTCACTGAAGCCTGTTAGACAGGACAACTGCCATCCTCTGTGCTGAGGGTGATCCTGTTCATGATGAGGACAATTCAGTTCAGCCTTGCTCTTTCTCCAGTTTTACCTACTTCCCAATTCTCATCACAGGCTTATTTTATTGTAGAATTTTAAAGTTGCTCTGTTATATCATGGCAACTGGCATTAATGGCAACATATACTGGCATTAACAATGCAGTTTGTGGTATTGCACTGGTTTCCCTTCTTAACATGCTTTTATGGAGTCAAAGTAAATACTCTGGTGGATAAAATGACTTGGATAGGTGCATTTGCCAAACATAATGACATTTGACAATATGTAATGAAAATGATTGCCCATTTGTAGCCGTTTTTTGACGGAGTGAATTAACTTACATTGTGTTTGAGAGAAGATGACACCTCTCTGTGATAGTTTGTTCTCTGAAGAAATTTGTTGAAAATTCTCTTTAAATGACAGGCACGCTGGCAGACATGAGGTTGAGTAAATAATGACACAAATTATCTATAAAGCTGTCTACTACTTTAAGACTTGGGGTGATGGAGCTGCGGTTTTGGCTGCCTTCCTAATCATTTAATTGGGCAAGATGTGTTGCATTGCATTATCCCTGAACATCTTTGCATCTTCCATATTATCAGGGGATGTTGTGCTTTACATGCATTTTTAACTAAATAAATAAAACTTCTTTTCTGTCTTGTGCATTAATACCAGCAGCCATATTACATGCAAATCTATTCAAGCTAAGCAGGCCTGGGTCTGGTTAGTACTTGGATGGAAGAATTTGTGTGCCTGCTAGAACTAATATTGGAGGTCAGCAGGAGGTGCTATTCATGTGATCTGTGTGGATCCTAATGCTCCACTGACCTTGATTCTTTGCAGTCAAAAAAAAAAAAAAAGATCAGTTCAAGGTCATTTCCTCTAAAAGCGTAGAGGTGATATGCCAATGTTCTGGCTAAATTTTCCACTCCTATTTATCCCCATCTTCAAAACTGGATTAGTTTCTCCTCACCTCTCTGTCTAAAAGCTAATGTGTGGTGAGAGTTGTTGGAGACTGGCTGCCATTGCATTATCAAGGTGGATGCTGAGCATTGGTGGTGGTTGAGGTGACTCCAATGTGTGTCTCAAATGTCAAAGCACTTTAGAAATGTATCTATAATGTAGGTAAGTATATCCAAAATGGTAACCTTACAGGAGAAGAACAAAAGCTTGCTTTTAATGTAAGTCAATGTAAAAAGAGTTTATTTCCAGTCATTCTGGAGTCTCTCTATTAGTCAATAATGCTTATAATGAATAACTGAGCACAATAAATAAGAAATGTAACTGTTCATAACAATAAACCACAGTTTGGTTTCAGATTTGGAAGACTTGTCAGTATATGCAGAGAGTATGATTAATTATGTTTTGGTGCTGGCTTGTGCCTTCAGTGGTTTTCCCAGTTCACAGCCTAAATAAAACAGAGAAGCCATAAGTGAGAACCACAGAAACGTCTGGAGAGATTTTGTATGAATGAATGGCCTTTATGTGGACTATGACTTCATGTAGAACTAGAAAAGTGCATTTTCTGAACAAAATGCAGAATGGTTGCATAGCTAAAGTGGTACAGGTGTTTTTTGGTAAGTTGCTGTTATCCATAGCCTAGCAACCATGAAAACCATATTTTGGATGAAAAAGCTGTATATAAGCACACCATTCTCAATCAGACTGAACATTTTGGAGTTGGGATGGTGTTGATATTTCAAAAACTGAGAGATCTAGCAGTGCAACTACTAACTACTAACGTTGTGGGATGTTCTAGAACCACAAATGGGAATAATGGGCTTTTGATGCACTGAGTACCACTCAATGGCATTACAGTTCTGCCAGATGGGTCATTGTGGTCAGAGGAGAATGACAACTCCTCCAAGTGGTGCAAAGCAATCAACACTTCGCAGTGTACCATTTAACCTCTGTAATGAACACAGGAGCAACAAGGAAAGTGTCACAACAGAAATCTCCTTTGTTTGTGCCATGATACACTTCCACAAATGTGCTGTGAAGGCAGATTTTGATACATCCCTGTTCTTTAAATTGTTATCCCATTGATTGCAATCACCTGACTCTAAGTTCACCTTCAAATTAACTGCTAATCCTAAAGTTTCACATAATTTTGCCTCTCACAAATATGTCATATTGGATCATTTTCCTCAATAAATAAATGTCCAAGTATAATATTTTTTCATCATTTGTTTAACTGGGTTTTCTTTATGTACTTTTAGGACTTCTAAAATCTGATGATGTTTTAGGTCATATTTATGCAGAAGTAAAGAAAATTCTAAAGGGTTCACAAACTTTCAAGCACCACTGTAAGTCTGGAGGACTGTAGATGCTTTGCTGAAGTTCTGTTATCCCGGCCAGCCTTCATCTCCTGAAGTGTTTCCCTGACAGCTCCCTCTCTCCATTCTTCATGTTCTCCTGTGTTCTGACAAGCCGTTCTGATATCCCAGTGATCCACAGTTCTCAGGTATGCGCTTACCCTGCTGGTGTGAGCTGGCCCATGTAGTGCTCTCCTGGCCCGTGATGTGAGGGTTGCTGCAGTGCAGAGGACCTGCCGATGGTTACGCACAACTTTAAATCTGTTTCCCCGGCAACCAGCATGCCTGCAAATCGACGGCAACTTCCCCAGACAAGTCCTTTTGTTAGTGCAGTCACGATCTTAGAGTGAAAAGGGGGTGAGGAAAAAAAAAGGCTACGAAACATTAACAAGGGATGAGATTCGTAGGTGAAGACTGTATTTCTTTGGCCAGAATGCAGGCTGCAGATGACTCATCAGTGCTGTGTTATGACTGAAGTGCACGTGGCTCAGCTGAAGCAAACATCTCTGACAGCCAGCCGGAGCGCTAAATCCCGGGGTGGTTTCTGCCATCCTCTGATACCCGACATCAAAACCGGCTTGGAGAGTTATCAGCGTAGAATACGTCGAAGCCCAACAACAGGAAACCTTTCAGCGACTTGGTGCTGGGCTGACCCATTTGTGTGGTGCTGATGCTGTTGGTGGTGGTGGCAGTGAGCATTTGGTCGATGCTCTGCTGCAGTCGACTCTGCAGTCGGGGCTGACTCACTGTGCTGATTCAGTAGGAGGCATGAGAGATTTTATATTTATTTAACCCCTCAGCCCCCCACCCTTCACGAGGGAGAAGGCCACAGAAATGGCCCCTGAGGGGGGCGGATGATGCTCTCTTACACAATCCAACACTGCCTCTCACTCAGCACCAGTTTTGCTGCACATTATCAACTTCAGCCACTGTTAGCCTGCGGGCCAATACTGATCACAGCTGATATTATCTGGAAGGACTGTTACATGGATGTAATTATGTGCAAACAGCAATACTGTCTCAACTTGTTACAGCGATAAAAGCTTTTCCATCTCCTCTCCTCACATTCATTCAGTCTTCAACTAATAATTCCGTTATACACAACTGTCTCAGAGGATGTTACTACACAGTGCTGTATGTACACTGTAAGTCCAGAAGCTTTGAAGACTTTCCTGTAACATTTTCTCAGTCCTCCACACTATGTGCCTCTGTTTTGGAATGATTTGAGGAAAACTTGACTATTGCATCTTCAAAATTAGAAAGTCTCTTTCCAGCAAATACTTAAACCTATCACGCCCTTAGCGAGGAGAGGAGATCTAAAAGCTCTTATTGCTATAACCAGACAGTACTACTGTTTCAGCATTATGACATCCATGTAACAGCACATATCTGGAGGAGAATCCTTGTGTTTTATGGGATTTGTAATCACAGTTACTTATAATGCTTTAACACACCAGAATAACATGGATTATTGTGCAGGTACCACATTCAAAGTAATCTTTTAATGTGTCTACTGTATAGTCCTGAATTTTGGCTGAGTCTGAGAGGGCTTCCCTTGTGCACTGAGAAGTATTTGACCTGATTTTTTGGCTCTTAATTATATAATTCTAATTGTGGGATCTGCTTCCTGTGAGCTGTGTGGTTGTGCGCTGCCCCGGGATAAGCACTGATGCAACCAAAGGGAAATCTGTGTTGAGACTCTTGTGGATGGCACCTGACAGTGGAGGGTGGTGGGGCTGACAGTACCAGGTTAAGCTATTGTGCTGGCATTGTGCTACATGGTGTCTGAATGCCTGAGGGTGCTTTTTGTGTGGAGACTTGCCTGAGGTCTAAAATGAAGTGAAATTAACTCTAGTCAGCAGGTCAGATGCTACACTGATTTATTTTCACAGCCATGTCCTCCCTTAACCTTCTATATAACTGGCCAGTTGCACTTCCTCTAAAGAGGTCACAGCATCCCAGCATGCAGTGCTGCTCCATTATGCAACCCTGGCCTCTGGACAGTTGCACTTGGACAGACTCATCATGTGAACTCATGAACACACACGAAGGACAATGTGATCAATGTTCAGGATGTGGATTTTACCTTATTTGAATGCAGTGGTGCAGCCGTTTCCTGCTTCTCTCCTCATATGGCTGCAATCTTTAAAAAGCAGATCCATCCATCTATCCATCTTCATAATCACTTAATCCAGTTCAGGGTCACAGTGAGTCCTCAAACCTTTTCACAGAGTCGCAGGACAGGGCAAGGTATTACACTATCTTAGCTAAACCCAGGACAGGGCACCAATCCATTGCTGGGCACACACTCACAGACATACACACTCATACCAGGACAATTTAGAGTATCTAATTCACCTCACCTCCATGTTTTTGGACTGTGGGAGGAAACTGAAGACCCCATGCAGACATGGAGAGAATATGGGATCTCCACCCATACCTGACACCTCATCACTGAGAGGTGAACATGCTACTTATCAAGCCACCGTGTCACCAACATTTTAGCAAAAAATCAAAGCTAACATGGATTAAAAAACAATAGAAGTCAGTAGTCACCTAAGTAGCTGTTGGTCCTACTGTGTAAGACTAAATAAAGGAGAAACCAACTCTTTAACCACAGTGTTCACCTTTATCTCATCAATGCAGTGATCACACACATACACACACTAGTTAGCACACCCGTGCTGGGATTGGTGGGCAGCCCCATCATCCGTGGTACCTAGGGAGTGTAACGTTTTGTAGACACTTGTTTTCAGACAGTGATGAGAAGGTTTATTTACTTATCCTTTCTGGAATTGGAATTATTGATAGAATGTGTCTGTTTACTAAGCACCCCCCCCCGTAGTGATGCACAATAGCTGAATCTCTGATAGCTTGTTTTCATTTCATATGCCTTTTGTGAATCAAAATGGATGCCTCCAGCTGAATGGGAGGCTACACTGGTTCTTTCTCATGTTTCATTTTAGTAAGAGCTCTTATAAGTGGATTAGAATCATATACCCATGCCTCAAAGAAACGGATTCAATATTTTACACCCCCTTACCAGGCGACTCAATGAACATCTCAAGTTAACGCTAACAAGATCATTTACAAATGACGGCTTTTTTTCATTCAAATTCTTGAGGTCAAGGATTTGATGCATAACAACTAACTGGATCATTTCTTTCCTTTCTTTTTCAATTTGTCAAATGTGTACAATACGCACCATTACCAGTGCCAAATCAATGAGGCGAGAAAAGAAAAGTGCTGCCCCCCCTTCTCTCTAGGCTGTTGGCTATACTATAGAGGGAATCATATATTTGGCTGTTTAATATTTATTCTGGAGCCTTGCTGGAAAGTCTTGTGCTGTAGCTGGTTTAGTATGGGTTGTGGTTTACAGAAAAAAATGTCTGCACAAAGTACATTTCAGAACATTTAGTAATAAGGGAGACACAGTTTGGAGTCATTGGTGTTATACTGTATTAATGAAATGTACATTCAGAAGTTTGTTCTCTCGATAGGATATTTTACCAATGGTGTCCCAATGTTTGCATTGAACATTTTACACTTTGAAATAACACATTAAAAAAATAGTTGAAAACAGTAGCTGTTCTTTACATTTAGCTGAACATTAAATGATGAATCATTAGACATTGATGACCCATTCCAAGTCAAATAATGACTTGGAAACAATCATTACTTTTTCTTACCTTGAAAATTATTTTTCTTTTTACTGTAATACCAATGTGGAGATGTTTTCTAATAGTGAAAGGTCTGAACTGAAGGGAGGCCAGTTTAGCACCCAGACTCTTTTTTGGTGAATCCATACTGTTGTGATGGATGCAGTATGTGGTTTAGCATTGTCTTGCTGAAATATGCAAGGCTTTCCCTGATTAAGACATTGTCTGGATGGGAGCAAATGTTGTTCTAAAGCTTGTGTTCATCATTGACTGTGCCTTTCCACTCCTAATGCCATAGGCACTAATGCAGCCCCATGCAAGCAGAGGTGCAGGATTAACTCTGCACTCATAACAAGAATGGATGGTCCCTCTCCTCTGAGGAGCACAGAATTTGTATTTTCCAAAAATAATTACAATTTTTGATTCATCTGACCACAGATGCAGTTTTTCACAAATTGTTGATCCTCTGCCCATCTTTACTGCTGAGACACTCTGCCTCTCAAATATTCTTTAGACAGTTCTTCACAAATCTGCTGCAGAAGTTCACATAAATGTTGGCACTTGTAGTTTGCTTTGCTTTCACTCTTCTGTCCAGTTCATCCCAAATCAGCTGGATGGGTTTTATGTCTGGAGGCTGTGCTGCCACTCCATGTTTTCAAGATGACCATCTTGTTGTTTTTCCTGAGGTAGTTTTGGCAGAGCTTGGATTGATGTTTTGGGTCATTATCTTGCTGTAGGATGAACCCCTGACCAAATGCACACCAGAAACCTTCTAAAACTGTTCTAAAACTTTTGACCGGTAGTGTAGTTAATACTATTTTCAAGACATGGAAAAATGTCTCACTTTCAACATCTGATATGTGTTCTATGTTCTATTGTGAATAAAATATGTGTCTATGGGATTTAAAGAGATTTTTCTATGACAGAAAACTGTGACTTGAAGGAACATCTAACGGTGTTTTAGAACATTGAGAATTGCAGGTAGCTCTTAGAGTCAGTTTAAATCAAAATACATTTTATCAGTCTTATAGCTGTTCCTGCCATGTGGGTGTAGAGATCTCCAGCCAACATTCAAAGCCAGGTAAGAAACTGTCTGCAATTTTGACAGCTCTAACACGTATTCTGTTGTTGAGACGCAGCCTTGGCTTGGCTCAGTGATTCAGCACTGACGTGGATTGATGGAATAATTATAATAGTTTCAATGACAAAAGTGGCACATTCAGAAGCTGACCCAGACATTACCTCATACCTCTACCTTTTTAGTCTGATAATGTTGTGGATATCTAGCAAGGGTCATATAGCCTCCTTCCCCATGAATGTTCTCCATCTGAATGATTGCACTCCAAAATGTCTAGTTTAATGTAGCATGCTTTTTTTCTGCTTTTTTAAGAGGCAATCTGAAAAAGTCAGAAAATAGACTCATGATGGAAATACACTTTGGCCCCCTATGAAACCTGCTTGCAGATGTTTACTATTTAAATGCTAATTTGCTGGTATAGATGAATGGTTACAGTCCATTGAGAGAGCTAAGTGAGAGATTTTGTGTTTATGGCAAGTTTGATTATGGCATTGGCAGTTTGAACGGCGGGTGGGAGGTTAATGGAGGTTTTGTGCACACTCATCCGAACACACATTCACATGCTTTCAGTCTCACTGCATCTTCATCCCCACAACAGTAAAACTGTATCAGGGGATCTGAATCAGGGAACAGTAGGGGATGAATCCCAACTATACTCAAACTAATAACTGTGGCATGATTGTGGAATGTCTTTACTTTTTTATTTATTTATTGTATTGATCCACAAATATACAGTACAGTACAAAAGACTTATACATTATTTAAAACCATTTTTATATATACCACATCATATTAGGATGGTCCAGGGTCCACCCTTCTATTTGATGTTACTACTGTGGAAAAGTACAAGTGTAATTTTTTTCTCAAGTTAAGCTGCTATTTGTGGTCAGTGCTCAATCAAATGAAATCAAATTTATTTTAAATGCAACTTTTACTAACAGAAGGACAATGACTGTAAACAATGCAGCTTAGTTTGTGTTTTGTTTACTTACTGTAACCTCAACATTGTCTTACTTTTCTGTTTTTATGCTTCACTATTAAATATTCATTGCATCGCATTTTGAATTGCAGACAAAGTGTTTGTGATGCTTTTAATGACTCACATACTCAGTCATAGTGAGCACTGCAGCTCTACTCAACAGTTAATTGGTAATAAAATGGTTTGTTGTTGGTTTCTGTACTTTTTGTTATGATGTCTGTATAAAATGGTCATAATGGCTTATATGATAAATTTTGTTTGATTTGAGCCTAAATACCCTAAATGGGTGGTGGATTATTCTCAGCAATGCAGTGACACTGATGTGGTGGTGGTGTGTTAAAGTGTGTGTTTGGTTGGTATGAGTGGATCAGATACTTAAGTGAGATTTTGATAGTTATGTTAGTTCACTATGTTAGTTCACTGTGCACTCTAATAGATGCACCTACCTTGTTGGACCACCTTGTAGAGTCAGAGACAGAAGCTCATCTGTTGCTGCACAGACTGTGTTGATCCTCTAGTCCTTCATTGGTGATGGCAGGATGCTGTTGGTTGAATAGTTTTTGTTTGGTGCACTATTTTCACTCCAGCACTGACACTGAGGTGTTTAAAAACATCAGCATTTCTGCTGTGTCTGATCCACATACAACACAATGCACACACACACACACACACACACACTAACACACCACCACAATGTCAGTGTCACTGCAGTGCTGAGAATGATCCATCACGAAATAATACCTGCTCTGGAACGATCCTTACCAATGAATAACAGGACAAAACGAGGTAGATACAAGGTATGTATCTAATGAAGTGGTCAGTATGTGTATATATGCAAATAAATATAAATAACGTAAAATGTAACAATGAGTTGTTTTGGAAAAAAAAAAACATGTGATAAGCTGTAAGCTAGTTTATAGAACAAAGTTTGTTTGCAGATGTTGTTGTTGCTGTCAGCCATCACATGGCTTTTTTAAATTCATCAGCACACTTGATTTAATATAATGAAGTATTGATTAACCAAACCAGGTATTGGATTAGAACTACAAATAATTCTGGACTGTAATGAGAAGAGCTTGGAAACCAACACATTCACATATATAAAGTCATTACTTATTGTTTGTGTTATTTGCATTTAATGTAATATCAGTGTTTTATGACCAAATAAACACTTACTGGCCTAGAAAATGTGACTTTTGTTGAAGTAAAACCTAATAAACTGGACTGTTTATTATTATTATTATTATTGTTATTGTTATTATTGTTATTATTATTATTAGTAGTAGTAGTATTGTTGTTGTACATTTGATTTGTAGGTGAATTATTCATGTAAGGAAAACATAAAAAGCACAGCTGTTTTACAGATTATACCAGTTACCTAAATAATTGTTTGGAAGCTTTTTCAACAGAAATTCTAAAGATTATTATAGAATTTTAAGCATCAAATACTGAAATCTAGCTTTACAAGGTTATGCAAAAGAAACAGACACTAGTCAAACACATTTTTGACATGCATTACTGTGCATTTCATTGTAAGTAAAATATCAGGAAAAGTTCATTTCTGTTGTTAAAGCAATTCAAAAGGTAAACTCAACTCATTGATTTTACATTTATGACACGTAAAAAAAAAAAAAAAAAAAAAAAAAAAA
>BRDA01090615.1:0-15196 GCA_036984385.1 Crenuchus spilurus
TCACTGACCTCCTCTCTGGGACACTTCTCTTCCATATCATGCACTTCTCCTCTCTCGTCTTTCCCTGCTTCCCTCAGATCTTCTCTCATTTTGGGAAAATGAAAAGACAAGCAAAAATTGATCCGCCAGGGGTAAATACAACTCCCTGCAGACGATGGCTCAAAAAAAAAATAAACAAAGACTTTTTAATGTTACATGTGGACTGTAATGGCTCCTGCCCTTTTATTTTTATGCAAACAGTATCTCCACACCAACCCTTCAATAATTAACAGTGTTTTGCATCACTAACCTCCTCTCTCACATACTTCTCTTGCATACCATGCAAATTATCATCAGTTATCATCATCAGTCTCCTCGTTTTTTGTCAGCTCTGTTTGTCTCATTTTTCAAACATTTCCTGCACCCACACTGAGCATACTGCTCAGCAACAGCCAATCAGGGCAGAGATCATTAAAAATATTATTCACGAGACCACCATAAAAGGTAAAAAAGCTTGTTTCGGGAAGAGACAAAGTCGCAGGGTTTTAAATGGGCATGTAAAACCATCTCTGGGCATTTTTCACTCAAATACCTTTTAGCTAAACAACAGAGGACAGTTTAATTAAGCTGTATAATAAACTGAATAAATATATATTGTAGGTCCCCTTTAAGCAAACAATGATTGGTTCATAAAATGATAAATTGAATTTAATTGAATTGAATAAAATCTAAACAAATGCATTTTTCCATAAATCATTCGTAGTAATTTCTCTGTAATTGAAAGAACCTTTCATTCACTTTGCAAAGTTTCTAGTATTTAATACTCAAAACCTGAGCACCAGAAAGCACCAACACACACACACACACACACACACACACACACAAACAGAGACTTCCTTTCTATTTCTAGGATCATCACAATATCAGCATCGTTTATTAAAGCAAAAGGTGACCATGCTAAACAGAAAAGAAAATTTGGACCTTAACCTGTGTATGCATACGTTCTTGATTGTATATTATCTTATTCTGTTTTTACAAACTATTGGTCTGACTTTCTTTCCCTCCCTTTGCCTACACTTCCTTTTCCTCTCTGTTTATCTAGCTGTGATCCATGCTGTCATCTTCCAGTTCAAAGTTTACCACCTCACTGGCATTCGGAGTTGTTTTAGATTTGAAAATCCTTTAAAACATTCATGGTCTCTTTTTAAAATCGAGATTTTCTCATAACGTGTGTTTTTTATCCCCCTTCTCTTCCTCGAACAACTCTAAAGTTAACCAGTGTGATGAAATATTGAAACCCGGGCACCCCACAGCCTTTTTCTCCTAGCTAAGCCTTTAAAGATTCATGGGGGCTGCACTGATATCATTAGGCTGCGAGAACACTGTCTTACACAAGCACACGTGCAGGCACACACACATACACACACATATCTGACCAAGTCCTTACCCGTATTTGCTTTATTTGTAATGATGTCAACCTTAGGCTGGATTAAAGCCAACTTAAAGCACAGCAGAAGTCACAGGAGAGAGCAGCTCACATAAAATTAGTTCTGATGTTTGATTTTTATTGCTTTTATATTTCTTTGCTTGTGCTATCACAAGGGGAATCTGTGTTCAAAAGCAAACAGCTGTTTAGAGCTCTTGTCCCCACCTCATCAAATAAAAACAGAAATTATGAAAAACAAATAATGGTATACTATGGCTGCTGACAGCTCTGCGCCTTGTTTAAGTGAATTATGCTGTTTGACCCGGTACAAATCACATTAATTCAACAAGCTCCCTCAGTCTGCTGCTTATATTTGTATTCGTTAGCAGTTTGCTGGCAAAATATCTGTGTTTTCCATATGTTAAAATTAGTTGTTCACTCACGCAATTGCTCAGTCACATTTTAATCTTTCCGATCACGTCTTTTTGATCCTACACTTTTTTCCCCTGCTTCTACATTTTTACCATCTTCATTCATCTGTTGAGGAAACAGTCATCCAGTATGGATGACACATAGAGTCTACAGTCTTTATTTCATTTAATACTGAAGCGGAGTTGTGCACGTCAATGCAGAATCTTTAGCCCATCCAGTATAATAGAGGCGTTCATGTACATTCATGTAAAGATGAGCATGAATATTTAAATACGACCATTAATATGCAACAACCATTTTAAAGTTTTAAGATTTGAGATGTAAATTATTCAAATAGCGTTCACGGCACTTCAGATGTTTCATCATAAACGTTAAGACTCTGATGTTGGAGATGATTTGAATATTAATCAAATGAAAACAGATGAAAATAGGGCTCCGTTCCCCCGTGAGACGTCTCTCTCCTCCTGACCTTCCTGGGAGGATGAACCTTCAGGCTCCTCCGCGTTTATACTCCCAGTTCCTGGCACTATATATGTTGTGTGGAGTCACGGCTGAGTGGAGGGTTGGGGTGTATATGTGCAAGCGTTCAAGTGTTTGCACGTCTGTCAGATCTGGACACTGACGCATCAAACACTACCCTCTACAAGTAAACGTTTCAAGTGACTGCGCTCTCTAAATTACAAAATCTGAGCAACTTTCATGAGCAAACTGCCACTTTGAGTCGCACAAACACACACACATAAATGTGCAAATCCAACACAGTGGAGGAAGATGGATCTGGGGACAGATTGTTAGTGACATGTTAATTTCTACACCGTCACTCAAGCTTGGTGCATCTGCAATCAAAGTGATGGGACACAGGCAGAGCTATCAAACCCTCCTCAATCTCTAACCCCCCCCTCGTCTTAAATTGCCTCCTTCCCCCTGCTCTTCTCTTAACTCTTTCCACAACTGCCCTCTGTGTTCCTCTATTGCTGTATTCTGTAACTTTCTCTTAGCTTCAGACTGCTCTGTGCACTGTGTAAACATTTCATGATGCAAAAATTAATATTAAATATTCTTAATTTAACTTAATTCTCCAAATTTGTTGCTAATCTCAAGCTAATTAAACTTTTACCACAGGTGTCATCACTGCGGGACCAAAGCAGTTATGTGACATGCTGCTGTTGGAAGACAATAAAATAGACATAATGCCTAATGTGTGTTTACAAAATATACAACTTGCCCGAACTTTACCCCTCTAGAATCTGCACTTTTGCCGACCTGATAAAACTGAAATTCAGTAAACATTTATATAACTGCGAGATTTTATCCTAGGAACAAAACAAAACATACCCCAGAAACCTTAAAGGATCTATTTTTCAAGCATACCAGTGGAGGATTAGTGGCTCACGAATGTGCCAAAAAAAAAGCACTCTCCTTAGTGCCTATATGAACATCTCATCTCAGACCTATTCCATAAATATTCAATCTAGGAC
The DNA here is from genome assembly GCA_036984385.1 of Crenuchus spilurus. Classification (NCBI taxonomy): domain Eukaryota; kingdom Metazoa; phylum Chordata; class Actinopteri; order Characiformes; family Crenuchidae; genus Crenuchus; species Crenuchus spilurus. The sequence continues at coordinate 3,316 of BRDA01090615.1, forward strand.
CCAGTGAATGAGTGAAAAACACAATTTATGTGAGTGTCACCTCACATAAAACCACATACAATTTCTAAAAACTGTAATGAGCAGTCTGTAGCCAACACCTCTGTTTATTCAGTTCTGAGCTCAAAAGTCTTGGCAAGTAATGTTTAGAGTGTGTTCACAATATATCAGCACATCTAAGTTTAGAGCAGATTTAATCAGAATATAGATTTATGACACACTCACTGTTTTGACACTGTTGTTGCTGAGTTTGTGCTGAACAAAAGCCTGTGTAACACTTTGTAAAAATAATTTTAGATGGGTGTCATTTGTAAAAAAGTGAAAGCATGTCAGACTACATCAGAGTGTCTGAAATACCCTCAGACTCCAGAGGGTTAAATAGAATAATACTTTGGCAAATTTTCTCCAATTGTATTACTAAATAAAAAATTAGGGACACATTAGGAACGTAATGACAGCACCACAGGCTGTACCAGCAGCAGTGGCAGGGTTGGTATCGAGGTTTTTGCGATTCCTTCTTCAGTAACTGCAATATGAAATCGTGGACATTCTCAGTTTCAGAATGATTACACCCCAAACTTTAACATACAATAACAATCAAAAGTTCAGACCTACCTGATTGAATATATGGTTTTTAGAGCCTGTTTTTCTATTAATCCATTTAATCAAAATGAAAGTTTTCTTTTTGCTCCAGAAGAAGTCATTTTTAAGGTCTCAGCATATGTGAAACTTCATAGCAGGTGGCTCGTCATGATGTTTTGAGAGAATGCCAAACGGGTGTAAAAATGAGTCATTTTAATAATTCCATATGCTATTTCATAGTTTGATGCCTTCACTTTTATTCTAAAATGAGTACAATTGAAAGACTTAATAAGGAGAAGCCCTGTATGAGCAGATGTGATTTAAATTCAGCAAAAGTGTTCTGCAAAGCTCTGAACATGGCATCTCATGTTGTTACAGCAGCAAGAATATTTGCTTTTGTTGAGCTTACTTTGTCCGGGCCTTTGTGGTCAATGATCTGTCATTTTGGCTGATGATCAGTGTATTTCTGTGTTAAGAGATACACTGCTTGTGTGTTATCTTCATGTGCATACACACACTCAGTCAGAAGTGTCAGATTACCTTCATCAGTGTTGGGGTAATCTGGGCATGGATTAAGATTAGTATGAGGAAGATCAGACTACCACAGGGGGGTTTTAGAGGAAGATGATAATGATGATGATGGTCATGTTTTCCAGAACTTGTTTTTGCATCCATAGGCATTAACCATGCTTCCTCCCTCTCTCTGCCTGTGTGTATGTGGTGTCTGCAGGCAGCCGTGGTACTATGGCTGGGGTTTTAATCTGCCGCGAGGGCAGGCTCTGTTGGACAAGTGGAACCAGATCCCAGACTCTACTGACATTCTGCTCACACACTGCCCTCCTCTGGGTAAGTCACAAAACACCCCCCTCCTCCCCACACACACACAGGTAGTCTCTAACTCAAGGCTTTTTCCTGTAATTTTGTTTTCATTGAAACACACACTCACGCACACACATTTGCTCTGAGGGTTTGGCAGATGGAGTGGCTACAGCAGGCTGCTAAAGCATGCAACACCGAGACGCTGTTCGCAGTGCGACAAATCCCTCAGCACACAATAAAAAAAACACACACACATACATACTACACACACATACACACATTATGTATATGGCATAGGGAAGTTTCTCCATAAAGACAGCTGCAGTTTAAGACACTCAGCTCTTGGGCTTTCAGAGTGTGTGACAAAGGCTTAATTCTCATGAGGTGTGTGTGTGTGTGTATGCATGCTTCTGCCCGTGTGTGCATCTGTACGTTTGCCAACCAGCTCTAAATCAGAATCTCTGTATCTCCTGAGATATTATATACGCACATGAAGGCATATTAAGCATCAAAGTATATCGACCAGTCGCTGTAGTGTTGGTAATGTAGTTGTATTGTGCTTCCATACAGGTTTTTTAGACTGGGTGCCCAGAAAGATGCAGCGTGTTGGCTGCATGGAGCTCCTCAATACAGTCCAGAGAAGAGTCCAGCCCAAACTACATGTTTTTGGACACATACATGAAGGTATGAATACAATTTTAAATGAAAATACAAGTTATAACAGTAGACAAACGCGCTTGCAGTGAATAAGACATCACACAAATTGTCTCTGTTTAGCTTACACACTCTCTGTGAGCTCCAACACACTCATGGTACCATGAAGCTTCACCCTATTTTGGGATTAGCAGGGCAGTCTGTCTCCCTGTGGTGCTCTGAATAGGAACTAGACCAGATTCACACAGAATAAAATTAGCACTCCAGATCAAAATCGCTTTTAATAAAGCTGGTAGATCTTATTTATTTATTTGTTTTCAGTTGTTAGTTTTATGAAGGACGTTCTGTTGTTTTGTGGGACGTTATGTAAAATTAATTTGCATCCACATAATATTACAAAGAATCAAAAGATGATATAATAATGGTGCCTGAAGGGAGGGTAGAGTTTATGATTGTGCATAAATGCCATAGAGCATATTTTATGTTTTCTACGCAGCAGAATTTTGTTTTAATTAATTTTGTTTAATAAGTCTCAGTGAGGTAAAATCTGTGAAACTTGGCTGCTTTTTATTATGTGCTGCTGTTTTGCTTTATTGTGTACATTTAAAATCTTCAGACATTAAAACACTACCACATCAGTCTCACTGCAGTGTCAAGAATGATCTGTCACCTAAATACCAAATAACACCTGCTCTGTGGTGGAGGCTAACAAAGAGAGAGAGAGAGAGTGTGTGTGTGTGTGTGTATAGACACTACTCACAAAAAGTTTGGGATATTTGACTTTCGGGTGAAATTTCAGGATGAACATAAAATGTGCTCTAACCTTTACAGGTGAAATTAATGTGACCTTCTCTCAACTTTTGACTGCACATGTCCAACTGTTAAGTGTTTCAGGACTTTTTGCACAACTTGTTCTTAAGATGCTTAACAGAAAAAATCACAACAGCTGTTTGATCCATGAATCCACCAATACATTTTGTGATTCAATTAAAATTGGTATGTAAACGGTCCTCCTCATCATGCTGTTCACATTCTGACATCATGACACCAAGACGACACTTAACAACTGATCAACAGTACCTCACCATTGCGAGGCTTCAAACAGGATGTTCTCAGACAGAAGTGACAACAGAGCTTAGAGTGTCACAAAGTGTCATCAGCAGGTTGTAACAGAGATACAGAGAGACTGGAAGAGTCACAGAAAGGCACAGAAGTGGAATTCTTTTGGCCACATTCCACACGGATGCCTGCACTTTCTCCAGACCTGAATCCCATAGAAAACCTGTGTGATCTGCTGAGTCGCTGTGTAGAGGCTCATAACTCTGTACCACAGAACCTCAATGAGAGCCGCCCTTCAAGAAGAGTAGGATGCCATGCCTCAGCAGACAATAAGTGGACTTGTGAACAGCATGAGATGTTGTGAAGCTGTAATTGATGCTCTCAAGGGCACATGACCCGTTACTGAGACATTTTTGTTGGGGATTACCCACCAGTTTGCTTTTGATTCAATAAATTGTTTGAGATGAGGAAATCACCACTGCATGCTTCTGCTTAAATGCCCAACTTTCATGATATAATATTGCTGTAGTGTGAACTTTTTACATTCTCCATTAATTTCACCGGAAAGCCAAATATCTCTAACTTTATCTGAGAATAGAAGGACACAGAGAAGAAGGCATATATATACAGTTCACATAATGAGTTTTATATTATTGCAGTGTGCTTTTCAAAGCCTTATGTGACCTTGTGAATGATTGTGAAGAATTCTTACTGTTCTATATTAAGGCATGCATATATTAGTCTTATTGTTGCAGTTTATTGTAACACTACACAATATGGGCCAAATGTCATTGCAAGTATAATGCTAAATATTGTAACGTGGTGATCTACAATAGAAGCACTCACCAACTGTTTAAATACATATACCTGTATGATCTGAGAAAGAATTGTGTGAGTTACTTAAATCATCATGAACATGTCTGATTACAGTCATTAATAACAGTTTATTTGGTAGCTCATTTGCTTTAGTATATTGTATAAACAATATATTTTGTAGCCCTATTTGCATGGCTACAAAGTTGTAAAGCATCTGGGACCTGTGCATGCCTTGTATAAATTTACTATTCTCAATATTTATTTATTTATTCTTTGTGTGTCTGTGTTTGCTAGGTTATGGTATGATGACGGACGGAACTACCACCTTTATTAATGCCTCTGCTTGCACAGTCAACTTCCAGCCCATGAACTCCCCCATCGTGTTTGACCTTCCCAATCCAAGGAGCTCGTGACTGAACTCAGCCACTCCCTGGGTCTCCCATCTCCAATCAGGGTCCCTTTCTGAGTGTATCTGGGTGCTCTTTTGTGTGTATATATAGCAGATGAGAGGACGTACTCTTGGAAATTTTCATCCATTGTGTGCCATTTGTCAGTGACTTTGCTACTGCCTCATTCAAAGACATTTTACCATTTTAAGTGGTTCTCACTCTTTCATTGCACTTAAAACGTTGTGACAATCTCTTCTGTTATTGCCGGTCACTCGCTGGGACAAACCATGGGATTCTGGGAAGTGGTGGCTTTGACTTTAGTCATAATTTAATCCTGAAACCAGGAAGCCTCAAAACCCTTTGACTCCGTCACGTTCTGGAAGATGCATCAGAAGAAGCGAGCATTGTCAGCGATGATGTTATCCCGACACTTAAATGTCATTCTTTTTTTTTCTTGCTCTTCTACCTTACCTTCTCCAGCATTGTGCTGCGAAGGTTTGTTCAGGGTCTCCTTCATCTCTCGCTCTTTTCTTTCCCCAGGTAAATCAGCTGAAAAGCCCTCGTTCTCTCTTGCTCAGTGCCATGTTTGGGAGACAAGTCAGACACTGAACGTGTAATGTACAAATGTTGATGTGAAAAAACTTCTATGGTCTCCATTTTTATGCTTCCGTTAAGCGTTTAACTGTAAACAAGTTTGATGTGAGTGAGTTTGTAGCAGGCAGTCCTTTATTGAAGAATTTGAATTTTTTTGGACGTCAAGTATTTAATTTTTTTGAAGCACTTCAGTTCTTGTCTGAAAATCAAAGACATGCCCATGCTCAAAGTGCACTTTTGCCTAACAAGGATACATTGCACTTTGATCTACATGTTCCCCTCTATAATTGATTAACATTGCCCCTGGATATCATTTACTCTCATGTGTACAATTATTCTGAATGTCAGAACAAGACCTGATGGTCATGCTTGTGCTTACAGCAAGAATACTGCATTCTTCCATTGACTCCTTTGAAGTGGATGAGTGAGTGTATCAGAGAGTGGTAAGTGTGCGTCACGTCAAAAAATTGTCTTTAATGGAATAATCCAGCATTTTTCTAACACATTTCTGCTGCATTTGTTGCATACATTTCTTAATTTGAATGCACTTTCTTTATAAAATACTTCATTTGATACACGGCGCTACATCAAAAAAATTTTAATATTGTGAAATTGTTTTGATTTAATTGTATGTACAAAATTGAATTTAAAAAATTGTAATTTTATATGATTTTATATTCATTACACATAAATTGCAGCTGTAAAGGGGTCAGGGATCCAGCCTTGTGAATGGAAAGATGCCAGTTTGATCCCCTGACTTATACAAGGCACCTAACTCTGAACTGCTCCCTGGACGCAGTGGTCAGAGCTGCACACTAGTGTGTGTATATGTGTGTGTGTCACTGGGATGGGTTAAATGCAGAGATCTAATTCCTCTGTGTTCCATTAGTCATTTTGTGTATTTCAAGTCTTTTTTCTCTTTTAATGTTGACGTAGAGCTCATAAAAATCAGAACTCCAGAATGTGTCAGGCTTTAATTATTAGAATTATTAGACTCCAATTATTAGACATTTCATGAGATCAAACGGAGAAGGATGTACAATACAGAAACAGCCAAAGTCTGTTCATTTGTACACTTGGTTGGTTGGGGCTCCTTTACAATGATTTGCTGCATCACTGCAGTGTGGCATGGAGGTAATTAGCTTTTTCACCATATTCTCATTTGTTTTGATGTAGCACTGTTATAGTAACCAGTTGCTGCCAGTGAACATTTATACAAAACATACTTTTGTGGATGTTTTTTTAATTAATTGCTGAAAGGTCTTTGTAAATATATCTGTATATCTGTGTAATTCATGCTTTCTGAGACAGGATTAATTTTCATGTGGAAATCAAACTGTATGATGTTATCAGTGAGTCATGTATGTGCTGCTTTATTTTGTAATTCACTTTTAACCCTCTGGAGTCAGCTGAGTGAAAACAGTGTCAACTCACAATCGTTAAGCTTTAGAAATAAAATCACAAACAATTTCTAAAAACAGCAGTAATGACCAGTGTGTAGCCAACACCTGTTAATTCAGTTCTCAGCTCAAAAGTCTTGGCTAGAAATGTTTAGAGTGTTTCCAAAATAGGTTTTTGGAAAGTCTAAGTTTAGAGCAGATTTAATCAAAATATAGATTTATGACACTCTTACTGTTTTGACACTGTTGTTGCTGAGTTTGTGCTGAACAAAAGCCTGTGTAACACTTTGAAAACAAATACTTTTAGAGAGGTGTAATTTGTAAAAATGTGAATCTGAATACCCTCAGACTCCAGGGGGTTATTTTATTTTTTCTTTACTGAGGCTCCAGGGTTTGAAACGTCAAAAAATGTGCAAGGCTGTCTCATCGTAAAACTTACATTTGTTAGAGCGTAATACTTATAGTTTCAAATTCATGTTATATAGTCATGTGTTTCATGGGTAAAATTCCTCTGTTGTAGGAATGTTTTTAGTTGAAGTTCAGAGGAACAGAAACATTATTAGTATTAATGTTAATGATTGTATCCTAGCAAGTGAAATAATCTTAAATTAGTTTAAATATCAGTATTTTTCATTGTTAACTTATTATAACGTGTTTTTATTAAATAAAAAAGTATAATAAGTCTTTTTATAATTATAATACATAATTTTAATAAGTAAAAGTTTCACTACATTGACTGATCATTTTGCTTGTTGAAAGCATTTATGTTGATATTTTACAAAATAAAATAGCCTTATAATAAACTTACAGCATCTCTAAATGATAAATATTTGATATTTAGACCAGGTTTAAGATGATTTCACTTGATATATTTTGCATTGCAGCAGATTATGTTGAAGAATGCTGGACTGCTCCATTAATGAGCAGAAAAATTGTGATGCATGGACAGAAGAAGAGGAGCACTTAGTATTGAATTCTCATGTCTTATTGGCTTATCTGAGGGGAATTTTTGCCTTTATGTTTACATTATGTCAACGATTTCATGTTCTTTCCATGTCAAATTGTTTTGTATTGTTTTTGTTTTTGTCAGCAAGTTTCTGGCATTTCTGAGTCTGTTCTTTGCAGCATGCTGTTCAAAAAATAGAGATTCTGAGATTTTTTAAGACAATCTTTTGTGTTGTGAGTCATTCGTGCTGAAGATTACTGGTAAAATGTTTTGTTTGTATTTCTTTTTACATTAATTTTTATTTAAAACTCCCAAAACAAACGTTTTGGTACAGACGAGACATTGGAACAAGGGTTAACCTTCTGAGGAACACGCCTTTCTTAGAAATCCAAATCTTTTTGTTCTCTGAAAGATCATTTACGCAAATTAAATAAAATCTTATCCGTGCCACTGGCTTATGCGTCTTCTCTTTCTCCTTTTATGTGTTTCTCATATTCTTGCCCTGTGTGAGATGAGTGGATTGAAACTTTATCATTGCTCCGCTTTTGTTGTAATCAAAGGGATCTGAATTTCATATCAATTATCCGAACGTGGCTAAAACCTAATTTACATGGGTAAGAATCATATTCTCTCTTTCATTCGGTCTTCTCACTCTTCCACACTTCTGCACATCCTAATGAAATCCTTCGTTCAAATAATTACATGAGTAATCCTGTGGGATGGAGTGTAATTTATTCTGGGCTGGTTTTGACTATGCTATTAAAGATCGCTTTCTCCTCTCTCGCCTTTTGTGCATCTTACCTCTGTCCTTTCCGCTTTTTTCTTCTATTCACTCTCAGCTTGTTTTTGTATTTTTTTGTCTATTTTGTATTCCTGCTTTTTGCAGGATTTAATTTCATAAATGTTCACTCTCCTATTCAGTGTTGCTGATGAAAAGCACCTGTTTGTCTGTATCTGTACTCTCTGCTGTCACCTGCTGTCAGCCCCAACATCTCACAAATAAACACTGAGCATCTCAGATCTGAAATAAAGACCCAACTTACTATGACTGGTGTTAAACCATCATACTACTATACCACTCATAAGTGCCATCACCTCGATTCTGACTCCTGGTCACCTGGTCTCCACAACATCCTGTTTGTCTTCAAGCTTCTTAATGACTTCTCTGATTGTATCCATCCATCTTCTGGTGAGCTGGATCTTCTCACAAGGTGTCCAAAATAAGACATCTTCAGTTTGGTTATCTGGGCTTCTAGTGAAAGCTGAGCATAGATTTGGTCCAGGATCCATTTATTGGTCCAAGTTTCTCTCCAACAGTTCAAAGACATCTATACTCATCCTGTCCTGTGTTTGTAATGTCAGGCTTTCCCATCCATAAAGATCCGCAGAGAAGACCACAGCTGGGACTATTTTAGTCTTAGACAAATGGTTATATTTGAAGATGTTCATCCATTCTCCTGGATCCCAACAGACACTATTTTATACTAATATATACAGTCATATCAGAATATAATGGCCAACCTTGGCTCATGCTATGGACTGTATTAGGTGAAGGAAAACATCAGGAGGCATTTGTCCTGGTCCATAGTGGCATGATGGAGTGGCAGAATCTTTGTTCCCCTCTGGCATCAATGGTCTGTGGTGCACCAGTGTTATGCTGTTGGGAGGCTCAATGAACTAGAAGTCCATACTCAGTACAACTTCACTACAGCAGCTCTACAACATCCCACAAAGTTACCAGTTTCTGAGATGCTGCCTCCACCATGCTTCACCTCTTACACTATTATCCGCCCTTTTGGACATCAATCACATCACGATCTTTATCCATGATGATGGTTTTACACTCTGCTACAACTGACTGGTGTGCTCGCTTATTTATTCATAAGTCATGTAGCATCTGTGACGTCCCAGGCCGTGTTCATACCAAACCAGGGGTGGTCATAATATTCTGATATGACTGTATATTGTTTCTGGATCATGCATTTGTTTTTGCATAATGCTTTGCAAAGAGATTTTTGCAGCAGAATGAAGGACATTACCTTCTGTCATCTTTGAGGCATGCATACAGATTGTGCCTTCAGGGATAAATAGGGTCCGTACACGGAAGAGCTTATTACAGAATGTTGTGCAGAACATTATTATAAGAGATCTTTCAAGGCATGTCACTCTCAAAGGCTGAAGTACATTTCAGAGATGTTCAAGCAAATACATTCACTGGCCACTTCATTAGGTACACATAGCTTGTATCTACACTCGTCCATTTGATCTTCACTGACCATGTAGGTGCACTTTGTACAGACTGTAGTCCACCTGTTTCTCTGTATACTTTGTTCACCAAGTTCTTCAATGATCAGGATCCCCACAGAGATGGAGGATCATTCTCAGCACTGCAGTGACACTGACGTGGTGGTGGTGTGTTTGTGTGTGTTGATCTATCGTACACACCTACCTTGGTCCACCTTGTAGATATAAAGTCAGAGACAGCAGCTCAGCACAGTTTGTGTTGGTCCTCTAGTCCTTATACATAGTTGACCAAAGGAGGATGGGTCCCACCATGTGAGTCTGGTGCCTCCCAAGGCTTGCTCACTGCAGGGATTTGTGTTTTTACTGGAACCGTGTAAAGCTGCTTTGTCACATCAGTTGTAAAAGTGATATACCTAAATTTGACTGATGATCAGAAGGTCTGCTGTGTACACTCACACCACCACCACGTCAGTGTCACTGCAGTGCTGAGAATGATCCTCCAGCTCTGTGGGGGTCCTGACCACAGAGAAACATAGAGTAGAGTCTATAATCATAGAACCGCAAGTGCACCTATCTGTCCTCAGTCAAGCCTCCATATAAGACCTGCTTCCTTTACTTGCTGGATAAAGCAAACGATGCCACCGCTGTCTTATCGTAATGGAACATCAGCATGTGGAGTAAATAATGTGCTTAATCAACTTATTTGCTGTGAACTCGGCCATGCGGGTTCAAACGTCCACCATGCAAACACATCCCTACTTATAATCACCTCTAGCAGGCATTACGGGTTATTCTGCAGAAGAAATGTCCTACAGCACGGGCGCAATCACGTCCATCTTGCTCGCCCATTATCATGTAAGATATTATCACCATGACAACGCCTCAGAGCATGGAGAAAGATGACAAGCAGAAAGTTCACACTGCCTTATCCAGAACAAAAGACAAAGAATTTTCTGGCACAGGATGGCATTTTATTAGTAGTGACATGTTGTATTAATAGTGGTGAGTCAATAAAGCGGTAGGCTCGTTTGTGTGTATTACTGTCGTTGGGAGTTTGGACCTTGTTGGTTGGGATACAGTACAGATTGTGCCTTGGATAGATTGTGGAAGGTGGCAGATTTTGTGCAAGTTGCCAGGTTTAGCCTCACCCACCCACTTTTAACATGGCTCAGGGCGCTATGGAGTTACTCCATGGGGAGTCATGCTTAAACCAGCCCCCCCACACCACCCTTTTGTTCAGTGATGGCTCTCCTTCCATGCCAAAAAAGACGAAATCTCCCAATTCTGTCATCAGCCGAGTGTCAGAACAGAGCCTCGGGGTGGGAGGTCCCTGCTGAGTTTTTACCCAATCTGGCGGACGCCTCTCCTTCCTACTTGAGCACAGAGCTTCTTTCAGTCATCAACAGCCATTTTCCTCCAGCCCTGCTAGATATACAAAATGTGCTCTATTCAGGATTTCAGCCGAGCTGGAATTACAGATGCCTTCCCATCTAAATCTGTCGTAAATCGAATTTTATGGAATAAAACTACGAAGTGGAATGGTGGGCCCTTGGCTAACTAGAGATATTGGCGCAGATGTTTCTTTTTTACAATGTACGTTACGTCCACATTCAATAAGCTTTGTTGAAATTTAACGGCCGTTTGTGTGAAATAATGGCAGGAGCTCCGGTTCGTAGCTGTCCTGTCGAACACTGCGAAGACAAAATGACGAAAGACAGTCATCCGCTGTTCTTCAGCTGGTGCTCCAGGGCAAGAAGCTCAGCCACTCTCTGGGTAATGTGAGTGCAGAGAGCTGAGGATGTCTAGATGGAGAAATGAGACGTGGGCTTGTGCAGCTGATGTGTGATACACATTGAACTACTAGCAGTAGTGCATCTAAAGCACGTCGGGCTGATCTGATGGTCCGACTCCTCACGCCTCCAGTGGAATCCTCTACAGAAGGAACTTGATTGAGTTTCTTGTCTAGCTTCTCACGCTTGAGCTTTGGGGTTAAGGGAGGATGCTTAGACAGATAAGACTGTCCAGTCCTGTTTAATGATGACCATAGTGCTTTGGCCACAAATCTCTCTTTCTCAGTGCAAGGCTGAAGCAATAAGGAGCCTTGTCTACAGTTTGACACATCCATACCACTGCTGGTAGACCTGCATGACCGTGCATTTCCAACCACCTTCAAATTCAACTACAAACCGGATTCCAAAAAAGTTGGGACACTAAACTAATTGTGAATAAAATCTGAATGCAATGATGTGGAGATGGCAAAGGTTTTTTATTCTAAAATATTATTTTAATATTTTATTCGTAATAGAACATAGATGACAGATCAAAAGTTTAATCTGAGTAAATGTAACATTTAAAAGGAGAAATATGTTGATTCAAAATTT
>BRDA01090616.1:0-20020 GCA_036984385.1 Crenuchus spilurus
CGCAGCGTTATCGTCCTTCTCTAGCATTGCTGTTCTCTCTCTGCACATGCGCACTTCTACCACACGTCCTGCTGGGGTGCATTCAAACAACAGCCGTTTTCAGGGTGCGTTCACTAACAGTCCATGAGTGTCTAATGCATTGGTGCAAACATTACAATACTGTATATCTTGGCTGATTATTTCAGAGGTCTGCAGCCTCTAGAACTGGTGCTGGGCCACACAACATGTGCTACTGGGCTGCAAGGGAAAGACAAACAAACAAAATAATGCTATGCTAGGTTACAGGCTACAAAGCTACTTTGTGTAGTGTTGGTAAAACTTTACGCCAGTGACAACACTTCCCCTCAAAAAGAGAAAACTGTTCAAAAGAAAATATCTTTTGTCAATATCTAAAGTATAACTTTATTGCAAGTTGAAGTGATTATAAACAATTAGCAATGTGTTATGTTAAAGCACATTCAATTAGCTATACAGTGGTGCTTGAAAGTTTGTGAACCCTTCAGAATTTTCCACATTTCTGCATAAATATGACCTAAAACATCATCAGAAGTCCTAAAAGTAGATAAAGAGAACCCAGTGAAGCAAATGAGACACAAATATTATACTTGCTCATTTATCTATTGAGGAAAATGATCCAATATGACATATTTGTGAGAGGCAAAAGTATGTGAACCTTTAGGATTAGCAGTTAATTTGAAGGTGAAATTAGAGTCAGGTGTTTGCAATCAATGGGATGACAATCAGGTGCGAGTGGGCACCCTGTTTTATTTAAAGAACAGGGATCTATCAAAGTCTGCACTTCACAACACGTTTGTAGAAGTGTATCGTGGCTTGAACAAAGGAGATTTGTGAGGACCTCAGAAAAAGAGTTGTTGATGCTCATCAGGCTGGAAAATGTTCCATGTCCAAAGAGTTTGGACTCCACCAATCCACAGTGAGACAGATTACAAATGGAGGAAATTCAACACTATTGTTACCCTCCCCAGGAGTGGTCAACCAACAAAGATCACTCCAAGAGCAAGGCGTGTAATAGTCACCGAGGTTACAAAGGACCTCAGGGTAACTTTTAAGTAACTGAAGGCCTCTCTCACATTGGCTAATGTTAATGTTCATGAGTCCACCATCAGGAGAACACTGAACAACAATGGTGTGCATGGCAGGGCTGTAAGAAGAAAGTAACTGCTCTCCAAAGAGAACATTGCTGCTCGTCTGCAGTTTGCTAAAGATCATGTGGACAAGTCAGAAGGCTATTCGAAGAATGTTTTGTGGAAAATTTGGGTTGTAATGAAAAGTGTTATGTTTGGAGAAAGGAAAACACTGCATTCCAGCATAAGAACCTTATCTCATCTGTGAAACATGGTGGTGGCAATATCATGTTTTTGGTCTGTTTTGCTGCATCTGGGCCAGGATGGCTTGCCATCATTGATGGAACAATGAATTGTGAATTATATCAGAGAATTCTGAAGGAAAATGTCAGGACATCTGTCCATGAACTGAATCTCAAGAGAAGGTGGGTCATACAGCAAGACAACGACCCTAAACACACAAGTCGTTATACCAAAGAATGTTTAAAGAACAGTTACGGAAACGTTTAGTTACAGTTATTGCTGTAAAGGGAGTTCACACCAGATACTGAAAGCAAAGGTTCACATACTTTTGCTTCTCACAAATGTCATATTGGATCATTTTCCTCAATAAATAAATGAGTAAGTCTAATATTTGTGTCTCATTTGTTTAACTGGGTTCTCTTTATCTACTTTTAGGACTTCTGATGATGTTTTAGATCATATTTATGCAGAAATATAGAAAATTCTAAAGGGTTCACAAACTTTCAAGCACTATGTGCTTTTTAGAATGCAGATGTTGTATCATGATATTCATAAAATATATATATATATATATATATATATATATATATATATATATATATATTTGATCATGTTCTGATCATGTTATTCAAGTGATACTCCAGCACCACTCGTAGTCCACATCTACCCTGAAAATTGGCAGCATAACCTTTTATTATGCACCTCTGTATTTTTAGCATTTTCCATCTAAATATGCATGTCCAAAATGATGCCTTTTGTACAGTAATTATATGAAATAAATGCTAATTATTGATGACTGTTGTTGGTTGTTGTAAAAGGACCCTGTAATAAAGTTACACATTCCTATAATTTACGACTATTAAAAGTTTTAATTTATCTCAGAATTTTTTTTTCAGGCTGCACAGCACTAAAGGAACATTATGTAGGTTCATCTTGCAGTTCATATTAGTACCACAAGAGGGTGACATTCAGCAGGACAGAAACAGTTCTCAGTTTTATTTGTTTGAGACTTGCTTCAATGTTTTTTCTAGACATTTTTGAAAAAGACATGATACGTGGTTTATTTGAAACAGAATCTTTAAATAGCAGCTACAATTGTGTGTAGAAATATGAGGGTCTGTGCTTTCATATGAACCCGTTTTGTGTGTATTGTAGGAAATAAGAACTTAATGAATCTCTGAATGTGAGGAATAGACACTGGAAGCATGGGCGCTTCTCTGGAGGTTGAAAACAGTGTAAAGTTGGGGTTTAATTTTGAGATAATGGGGAAAAAATGTGCTAAAGTATCGCTTTAATGTGTTCTGTACTCAGAACAGGCAGAGAAGGGAATCACTGTGCTGTTGGCACTCTTTGCTGTGTGTTCTGATGACTCATTTCGCTCCACTACACACATCCACTTTATTAACACACACTTCAATTTTGTTAATAACTCTGACAGACGTCCCGTCGCATTTAGTGCTTCACTATTCCAACTTTTTTTTCCCAGAAAGGGCAACTGCACCATTTGGCAAGGTGAAATGAATTTGTAAATGAGTGAAATGGCAACTCGACGGCCACTGTAATTACTGCAGGACAAAGAGAGCGGCCGATGGATGAGGTATTATGAAGTCAAGTGACAGTGTGGTTTAATAGGTCTCTATTGTAACGGGAATGGCTCTTTATTCACATTGGGTGACTGTTTGATAGATTCTGCTCGCGTTGTCTCAGCTCAGACAATTCATTCAGTAGATTGTGACTGGCAGGGGTGCCGTAATTTAGTAGCTTTTGTAGTAGCCTGAATAGCAAAAGTATGGCATGAGAGAAGTTCAAGTTTTTTAATAGGAATAGACAATATTTCAATATGCTATCATTATCATAAGGTGGACAATACCACAAAATAATATCCCAATGCTGTTCATCTTGTTTTTCTGAGAACACAATATACATATACAAATGATATTTAATGAAAATCGTCCCAAAATTTAATAAATACTATATTACACAATTTCTGCTCTTTCCACGTAAAATGGGTGGGGCTAATTGTGAGTGAAGCTTGTGTAAGCTTTCCCTAACCAATCACAAGTCTAACATGGCTCTTTCTGCCCACACAGCTCTCTCTTGGCTCTGCCATGGCAATGTAAACAATAAACATTTGTGCATAAACAGTGGAATTAATGTGTTCAGTCTGCTGTTTTTGTGATTTTGGCACCCATAAATGTGTAGATTAATGGGAACACAGGTTTTATAATGTACAACAGTCAAATTCACTATATTTTATGTGCCATAATATGTGATAACCAGGACTTTGGGCCAATTAGGCTGCAAAGGGAAGTCATATGACATTTGCAGACAGTTCAACCATTTCAGTCCAGCTGTGGTGGTGCTGAGAGTGGTTGAGTTTCTCTTTTACTCTCTTTTTTCTTTTCATCCATTCATCCAATATCACACCCGCTTAATCCTTATCAGGGTCGCAGTTAGTCCCCTATCTTTGTTCTATTCTCTGTGGATAAAGTTTTCAGCTTGCTGAGAAATGGCTCTTCGACTCTACAATATAAACAAAACATGAACTTAGGACTTTGACTTTTCATGTATATCACAGAGGCCTGTCAATTACATATGCTAAGACCATGCCCACACTGTTTTCATACAGGGCTGATGAGCAAATTGCCATTTTTAATTTTTTCATTCTATATTTTCTATATTTAAAAAAAATAATTTAAACTTTGCTGCATGTAACACAATACCAAATTTTAATACAAAAAACATATCTAGATTTTACAATATGTTCCCAGAGACATTTCCCGATTACATTATATATATCGCATAGGCATCAAAGACTGAAGATTCAGTTAAGCACACCACACTATACTAATAAGAGTTCTTGGCCAATACTATGTTCAACTGCATATGTAAGAAAAATGTAAAATGCTGAATTTCAGAATGAGTCCACTATAATATCAGAAAACTGTTTTATTTTTAGCATTTACAACAAAACATATATTGCAGTCTGACCTTTCCAGTAGAGGGTGCTATTAGTACACAAGTTGCTTTACTGTGGGAAGAAGAAATGTGCACCAGAGCAGGGGCTCACACAGGGCCAGTTTTTGCTATGGGCGCAATTTTTTTGAGGGCGCACGAGCGCCGTAAAAAAAACAAACAAAAAAAAAAAAAACGAAAAACCTCAAAACAAAACTCGCCAGTTTTGGGGCTTAGGTAGAGGGTTACGGTTAGACTACCGCTCATTTCCATGTCAGATTAGTGGAGTAGGCGCTGGGGCGCCCTCACTGTCACGTCAACTTGCTGCGGAGTGAGAGTCATACAGGTTATGTGTGTAAGGGCAGGTAAGGGGGAGGGGGGAGAAGCGAGGGGATAGACTCATCCCAGGCCACACAACACAAACTGCTTTAAAATAAATTGTATTTCATTCCTAAAATTAACATAGACCCACATACCTTCATGTAATTAATTGGGTTAGCTATGTAAAAAATTAAAAAAAAAACCAAAAAAGTCATAGGCTACGTGAATTTGTTTACGTCACATGACTCTGGTTGATTGACGGGTGAAGGGACTGTTGTCGAAAGGTAATATGGATCGAGGTAAAAGACCAAAGAAGCCATCAGGTGCACAGTGAAGAAGAGGAAAAACGGGCAAAAGATAAAGGTATGCAGATTTCTGTGAGTGATGTGATTGACATTAGGCGATAGGCTATTTATCAGCCTCTTGCTAATATGTTGCTAATTAGTCACAGAGGACGACTGTATTTGGTTTTTAATTTTGCTGAATTAGAATTAGAAGTGAGGCATCATGTCATGCAACTAATTTCACCCAGACAACTTAGTCTGGTTTGTGTTTGCAACACAACAAGTGCAAATTCACACACATGTCCTGACTGTGGATTTGTTTTATGTGTTGTACTTAGTTAATAGGATGTTTAGAATTTCTAGAGCTGAAGAATTTCCCTGACCTTCCATCAAAGTCCATGACTCTACTGGAGCTGGTGACTTTCATCCATGAGAAAGAGCTCACAGAAATCTACCCCAATCTGTGGACTGCACTCAGAATTGGTTTGACCCTTCCAGTGACAGTAGCTGAAGCAGAGAGGAGTTTTTTCAAGCTGAAGCTTATTAAAACATACTTGAGATGCACAGGAGCATCTCACTGGACTTGCCATCATCAGCATCAATCATACAGTTTTATATAAAACAGATTTCATATGATGATGTAATTGATGATTTTACAGCAGAGAAGGCTCGAAAAGTCAAGTTTTAGATTGCACTTCACATGCATGGTTATTAGTACCTGAAGGATTTGTGCAATTTATATTGGTACTTATGTACTGTATTTCATTTATTTATTTATTGTTTTTTTCTCTGTTCTTATTTCTTTTTTGTATTTAAGATTATATATAATAAAATAATACAAATATGTAACGTATTGTTGTGTTAGTGGCGGCGGCCGGGGGGGTTCAAGGGGTGGTTCGCCAAGGGCATAAATCTACCCAGAACCGCCTCTGGGCTCACAATACATAGGCTATGGATATGCTGAAGAAATTATCCTAGTTTCACAATATTTAGTTTTTGCGAGATTTGATATGTTGGTACAGAAATGCACCGTTAGTGCTGCATTAAAAAATATGATAAAAACCTGTATTCATTGTTTCATGCAATGACTGGAATGCATGAAGATCAGGAACCAAACCTGGGTTCTACTAATTGGTGCATTCTAAATAAAATATCAATACTTTACTAATATAGAAGAAATTCTGATTACTGGACTGTCAGCCATGAATCTTTATGTGTAAAATCTGAATTAAACATCAATACTATTTTTGTCAGAATTGATACAGCAGCACAAAACAACAAAATATTGAAATACTCAAGTCTATTTATATTCATATCCCTAGCAGCCATATGGATTGTGTTTCTCCAGAATGTCCTTTTGTTTGGGTTTTCAAGCTTCCTAACCTTAATTTGTATCTATTCTAGTCTAGTCTATATATAGTGGTTACAAGCAATAAAAAACACTTCCTACCCAAAGAACTTATTTTAAATCATTTCTTGGACGGCCTGAGACTTGCACATAAGAGGCAACTGAGTGGAACCCCAAATGTGACAGCATGATTTACTCTGGAGAAAAAAAAGGAAAGATAATGAAAAATAGTTTGGGTTGCCAGCTCCTCTGTGCCAGATCAACCTCCTCTGAGGTTTAGCAGAGCAGTGGATAGTTAGGTGGAACGAAAACATGTCGGCTTCATTTTGCTCAGAGTAGCGCTACTGCACACACGTAGGCCGCAAGGTTTACTCAAGCAACCTCAGAATCATTTCTGCATGACCAAAAATAGGCTTCACTCATATTTACACAATTTTCCACTTAATCTCAAATACCATGATAAAAAAAACCCAAAAATTTGGACTCCAAACATGTCTTGGTTGAATAAGTATAAATCACATTTCCAGAAAAGTCTTCTTCAGTTTCTTCAATTCACTCAAACTTTTATTCAACAGACAAAAAGCAAAGAAAAGATTTTCAATGTTTCAGTGACAAACTTAATTCTGTTTGTTAAATACAAGCAATGGTAGAAGTTGATGCTTGTAGCACACTCTAATCTAATTTGAGTGAAGATCCAAAATACGACTGAAAAGTACAAGTAACACCGGAAAAGGTCTGGAACTTTCTACAGTTAACAAATTAACTGGTACCAGGTAAGGTAATGTGAGTATAAAAAGAGCCAACAAAGGCTTAGTCTCTACAACTAAGGATGGGTTGTGGTTCATCATTTTGGGCCAAACTTGGTGGAACAATCTTAAGTCAGTTCAAAGACAATGTTTCTCAATATAAGACTAATATGTCATGTCACATGCTGTCATCGCTTTGAGATGGTAGGCTGTACAGACGAGTCACTTCTCTCCAATGCCATCTGTCTCTTGTTGCTTGTAGCAGGCTAGCACCTGATAATCTTTTTATCCTGGGCGACGTCCAAGCCAGTATGGCATTCTTAGTTATCGACTTCATTTGTGCTCTGTGGGATAAATAGACTGACTAAGCATCCCAATCTCTTGTCAGACCAGCAGTCGACTTGACGTTGTGCTAAGTTGCACCTAGCATACACCTCATCATGAAAAATCAACATTCAGTGTTATTAGCAGTAAAGCAACATAACACTTAAAGTTGTAAGACCCGTGCTGCAGCCCACAGTTCCAGGTCCTGTTGGATGGGGAGTGTGATCGCTTTTTGTCTGGAACCTCCTCTTTGACCTTACCATCAATGGTGGCCCAACCAGGAGCTTGGCTCCAGATGGTATCGCTCTTAGATTCAAATGGACTCTCAAGCTTCTCCACCACGCCAAGGTAGGAAAAGATTAGACTAATATATTATGTATATAATATTTATTTTATATAAGAATTCTGTCAGCATCTACAATTCATAACATCATGTAAAGATTCTGATAGTCAGGGGAAATCTCAGTGAGTAAAAGCCAAGGAACAGATCTGCTGCTGAATGTGTGACCATTGAGCCCACAGGCAATGTTTTTTGGGAAACATGGGCTCAATAGTACTTTGGAAAGTCATTGTCACAGTCCACCACTGCATCAGGAAATACACTCTGAAATTAATGTAAAGAGAAAGCCAGACACTAGGTTTGTGCAGAACCAGCAGCAAGTCATCTGAGATGGACTGAAAGTGTTTTGTGTTCAGATGAGTCCATGTTTCAGCTTGTATTGGGAAAAATGGACATCAGATTCTAGGTGCCAAAGATGAAAACAAACTGTTACCAATGAAGTGCAAAAACCAGCATCTGTGATGGCATTAGTGCCCACGGCATGGGTGATCTGCATATATGTGAAGGTACCATTGATGTGGATGTGATATTGATATTTTGGAGACACATATGCTGCCATCAAGACTATATATTTTCTCAGGACCTCAGCAGGACAATGCTAGACCTCATTCTGCATTAATTACAACAGTGTGGCTTATAGACACAGAGTGTGTGCTTGACTGACCTGTCTGCAGTGCAGATCTGTCTCCTATTGAAAATGTCTGAAGCATCATGAAGAGGACAATAAGGCAATGGTCACCACCAACTGCTGAGCAGCTCAAGCCTTGTTTACAGTAAAATACATGTACAAAACTGCAACAGTTCATATGATCAATTCCCAAACAATGAAAAAGTTAAAGGAAATGTGATGCAGCACTGTGGTAAACATGCCTCGGTCCCACCTTTTTGAGTTTTTACAGGCATCAATTTCTAACTTTGCTTATATTTAACAAAAATAATATGTTCATCATTGAAAATTGATCAAATATTTTTAAATAAATGTTTCGGTGGTTTAACAAAGTACAGATTTCTGTTTTGATTGGATTAGATTATGTCCCACCTTTTCTGTTAATGGGGTTTGTAGAAAACTGTAGTAAATATGTGAGAACAATTTCTCAGCAAATGAGTCTCGTAAGTTCAGAAGATGTTTCCAGATGCATTGATCTCTGGAAGCTTCAGTGATCTATGAACAACACAACAATCTTTTCTCACGTCTTTCTCTCCAGTGAGTCTGCCGTTGTTATTGGAATGTGGGGTAGATTTTTGGGTAGGTGGTCTAAACAGTTTTAAGACTGAATGGGTGGTGATATGTAAATGCCTTCATGATTATGACATCACAATTATGAGCTTAGGGTTTCCTGTACGGTACAATTTTATTATTTAAAAATCTAAGAATATTTGGTTTACAACCCAATTAGGCTTTTTAACTCTTCTCTAAGCTACTGTGTTCAACTGCAGCTGCAAGTTATGGTTCTAGCACCAACTTGAGTTCATGGCATCAAATGTATCAATCTCCATTGATGTGTCTTTTGTAGTGCTGTGACGCACCGGAGGGCCTTATTGATTGAAAGCTGCTGGACAGTTTCTGTGACTTGTGGGCTGGTCCGGCAGCGCCAATGTGAGAATGATCGCAGATTGCTGGGCAGAGATCTATCCCACTGACATCTTTTGACTCGGCACACTGAAGTCAATACGCTTGTTCAGAAGAAGCCGGCCGGCAATGACTGCAGCTGAAAACCAGCAAACAGCTTTCAAAAAGGCTCAGCGACCTGAAGAGGAAGGGCGTTTTCTCCTTTTGTGTGAATTCTTGTGAATGAAGGAAGTCTTCTGAAGAAAGAACGATGCCGAACACTTTTCATCCACAGTGTTTCTTTCAGCAGGGTGTTGGCAGCATGCTCTTTTTGGCAGAAGATTCAGGAAACAGCATGTATTTATCATTTCTCTGATACGCTCTGTCCATGAGTGACATCCACAAAAACTGGTTTTGCAGAACCTCCTTAATTCATTTTCAATGTTCCGGAGCAAATCTGGAAATATTATCCAAAGAAGACAAAATGTTGGACAGTTATATACTCTTGACCAACATTTAGGAGTAGTCTTCTCTTCTAACAGCCTACTGTGTTCATGGCCATACAGGGCTCAAACATTTTTGCTTTAAGGTGGTACAAACATAAAGCAGATGGCGCTGCATAAGGATGATCAGGCTATAAATACCTGCAGGGTGTGTGACGGGATTCATAGATTCAGAAGAGGTGGTAAAGTGCAGTGAATGTCTCAATAAATGTGTGTAAAATGTGTCACAAAGCAGATGTTAATGATAAAGGAGTGATTGTATTTAGGGGTTCAAGGTCAGAGTGTGAAGGAAGTAGCTGAATTTGCAGGTGTATGGAAGTGTACAGTCATACAGGTCTAAGAGCAGTGGTAACAATCCCAGCCTACAGGACATTCTCATATGAATATAGCCGAAAGCACACAAGGCTGAAGACCTATTGCTGTAACTCTGCTCCATATTTTGGTGGTCTGCACTGTGAAGTGCTTTGTTTTTTGGCCACAATCATCATATTTTGATTGCACAGGAAGAGCCTACACTATGACCTCGCCTTGACTCAAATGTCTGAAATTGTTTATAAGGGTGTCTTCATACTTGCCTTGTTTTGTTTGGACTTTCTGATTTTTTTGGTTGGTCCAAACCAAGAGTGTGAAAGGTGCCTTTGGACCATCAAAAGATGGGTGGCTTGGACTTTCAGACCAATTACAGGAAGTTGAGGCCGGCTGTTTGTCACTCATCGCACTGTTGTACATCGCTCTGGATAAGAGTGTCTTCCAAATGCTGTAAACGTAAAAAGAACCAGAAAAAATAAACAAAAATTAACACATCCTTATCTGTGGGTGACAATATCATTGCTGCAGGATGAGTGTATTTGAACAAGTCTTGAGCAGTACTGTTACAAAAGATGAAACTGCTGGTTTACATGCCAAACTATTAGCATTAAAATGCTAACAAAATGAATCTGTTCATTCATTTTGTCAGGGAAAGATTTCCCACCGAATTGACAACACGCCGACATCAGACGCACACCCTTCTATAAACCAATCAGAGTGAAGTATAGGGAAATGCACTAGGTCATGTAGGTCATGACGACAGGATGTAGTCAAACTAAACTGTAATAAGAAATCAACATTAAATAGACCAAAAGTAAACAATGTAACAAAAAATTAACCCCTTCAATCTTGAAAATGTGTCTGTTATGCTATTAGGTTTTGGATAACGGTCAGGTATAGGTTCATGTTCATCCCTTTACATTTTTCTTTATTTTTGTTATTTCTCTATAGTAAATCTTTAAATTGCAGCCTTTATCTTCGGTTCCAGTGACCTCCATGATGTAAGGTGCGTTATGTGTTGGCGAGTGGCCCTGCAGTAGGTCAGTGGTGATGTTGCTGGCTTGTGTGAATGTGGCTGGACTGTTGAGTGGCTTCTGGATTTGCTGTGACCCAGGGATGTGGGGTTTGTGTTAGAAGAGCTTTCTGAGCTGCTGTGCGACAGAGTTAGCGCTCGGCTACGGCCTGCTATGTACAGGTAGAGCGTGGGACTGCTGTAGCGTGAAATTACTCTCTCTCTCTCTCTCTCTCTCTCTCTCTCTCTCTCCATCAGCACTGCTGCTATGTGATTTCAGAACCCTGCCTGTAGGCAGATTACCATTCTAAGAACGTTCTAAAGTTCTAGAGTTGGGGCTGTGTTCCAAAGTTTCGTTGTTGCTTTTTTGATTTTTTAATGAGGTCGAATTCTGGTGAGCTGCTTGGAAATCGATCCTGCACACATTTCATTCATTTACCTCCAATTTGTGTCTACATTTCAGATTGAAAGGGCTGTGCTGCCTCACAGTACAGAGGACAGAACCACATTAATATCTTACTGTAATGAGATTGTGTTAAATCAGCAGTAGCCTGACTGGCTGGCATTTCAGAAGCAGTGATCTTTCCTGCCACATTCATAAAACACTGTCTAGAGAGGCTTAGACTGATGGAGAAACCAATCATTTAAGGAGGGATTTCCCAGCTATATGGTGCTGTAGGTGTCTCCCAATAATACTGTGAGTCACAAGTGCACAAATCTCGAGTTACTGTCGAGTCCCTGTCCACATCTGCCAACATTAGAAAAAAAGTTGTCAGGGTTATAGGCAACATCAGTCTTGGCAGGTGCACAAACTTTACTTTCACTTTCAAAAAAATGCCGAGCTGTCATCAAAATACACCAGATTTTAGTGTTGAATGACCACCTCTAATGATGCCCAAGGCGTAGTGCCAATGACATATGTCAGGCAGTGTCGCTTGATCACCTCTGCCTTTGGGTTGGGTTGCCAGATACTACCACACATATCCCACAAACTGAGAGCTTCCCTTTTGACTTGTATCACTATGAAACTTTGAGATACAGGATAAATTACCAACTGGGAAGAACTTAAAAATGTGAATATTGGGAATGTTGGCAGGTTAGTAACTTATGCAGGTCATGTCATTACTCTACTTAAGCAAGTCAGACTTCACATGCACAATTCTGATGATCAAACCCAATTTCCATCAACCATATTTAAATCATATTTAAATATTTCTCAATATAATCTATAATGGATTTAAAGGCAAGTGTAACATAACTTCAACATAATTCTAGCTTTCTAGCAGTCTAGCTAATATTCAACTAGCCACAAAGTTTTGTAGTTATGGTTGAAAATACATATTGGGGTGTTCATGCCACTGTTCTCTTCTTAGAGCCATCATCAACGAAATAATTCTTGAATCCAAAGTGTATTGTTTTTGGAAGAGTCCCTTCCATGATGGCTTCCTCGTATGTTGGACTCTGCTGGTCTGTCGTGTCCTGGTAGGTTGCCAGGTTTGCACATATTGCAGTAGTAATCACACAATTTTGTTTCAATCAATCAATCAATCAATCAAAATGTATTTATATAGCGCTTTTTACAACAGACGTCACAAAGCAGCTTTACATAATTGGCATAAGACAATTTGAATCTAAATGCAAAATGTAAAAACCCAATAACCCAAAGGCAACAGTGACAAGGAAAAACTCCCTCAAGGCTGGATGAAGAAACCTTGGGAGGAACCAAGACTCACAAAGGGGATCCATCCTCCTCTGATCAAACTACTGATACAGATTTACATCATCAGTTTAGTCTGACATTGTGCTGTAGTGTAAAACAGTAATGATATTAATAATAGTCGTAATTGGGTTCAAATGCAGTCAAAATAATTGTGTAATATCCTGAAAGCTAGTAGGAGAAGGAAGGAAACCAGACAGAACACAGACATTAGAGCATCAGCGGGCAACAACATCCATCCATACTGCCATCCTCAAACCTCTTGGCACAGTATCGCAGAGCGTCATGTGAAATTTCTGGCATTCCCCATGTTCATGATTTCCTGAATTGAAAATCACACTGGAAAGGAGAGGTTAATTGCAAAAAGCTAGACTGAACAGGTGGGTTTTGAGTCTAGATTTAAAAATAGAGACTGTGTTTTGTTTCAAAAACAAAAACATAAACATCTAGAAAGACACAAACTCACAAAGAATTAATAGTAAAAGTTATTTTGAGTCATCTGTCACAAGGCTAAGTCAAGTCTCAAACCATGGATACCAAGTCAAAGTCGAGTCTTTTATCAGTATTAGTCAAGCTTATCTAAAGTCCTTAAATTTGTGACCTGAGTGTCATGTGACTTGAGTACCTAATCTCAATGGCATTATGGGAACATGAAGAAAACTGGACATTTTGAAGAAAAACCGGTAACACTTTATAACTAGAAAAGTGCATTTCCTGAAGGAAACGCGGGATGTTGTGCATTGCTAACATGGCCCACAAGCTAAGGTATCCCAGTTGGTTTGTAAGGTGATGCTGTGGTATCTGTGGTGGTTGCTGTGGCCCCCAAGGTGGTTGCTATGGCCCCAAAGGCAGTTGCTATGGGTCCCAAGGCGGTTGCTATGGTACCTAAGGCGGTTGCTATGGGCCCCAAGGCGGTTTGATGTAATGGATTAAAAGTGTTCCTAATGATGAGAAAAAGCCATATTGCAAAAACTACAAATGTGAAAAAGTCAGTTCCTTTTTTTTGCTAATTGTGTTACTATTAAATGTTCTTGACTGGGATATAAAACTGATATAAAAGAACTAATAAACACTAATGTTACCATATTATTAATGACTGATAATAAATCCCTTATAAACAAAATACTCTCAGTTGTTTTGCTATTTGCTTTAAACGTGTGACAGACTTATTTTGGGCTAGTTTAAGCTTCTGAAGGGCGGGTTTTAGACGGACTTTGAGCTGGATATTTATGCTGGACCTGGCACCCTGACGGGGCCACAGCTCTGAAGACAGACAGACAGACAGACAGACAGATAGATAGATAGATAGATAGACAGATCCCAAACCTGTTTGCACTTTCTGTGTATATTTTATGGTATATGTTGTGTTTTTCATGCTAACAATGTTAATAAAATTATCAAATGTATTCAGTGGCACTCATTTCTCTTATTTTTACTGCATAAAATTTGGCTAGTGGAAATTCTGATTTGCCGGTAACTTTAGAGAGTTACCACCACATTGGCTGGTGATCAAAAAAAGTTAATTTAGAACCCTGTTAGTAACTACACAAACCGTCATTTATAAACATTTGTTAATGAAATTCTCATGAACTAATGATTTGTTCACAGTTATTAATCATTAGTTAATGAGCTATTAATGAAAGTTATTATAAAGTGTTACTGAAACACATTCCCAATGCTCAAACTGAATGTTAGAGGAATGTTTTACTTAGCTGGGAGGACTGCTGTATTTTCTAACTTTAATGTCAGTGGAAGCCCCACTTGTTGAGGTTGACTTTCTGACAGGAAGACTTATGCTGGAGAGATGAAAAGTTTGAAGGGCAGGAACATAATCTGATCTCTTCAGCAGGTCTTGGGTGTTTACACCCTGTCATATTCTGCAGTTTCTGAAAGCTCAGATCCACAAGAGAGAAAGATGATGATCCAGACAGAATTGAGGTTTATTTAGTGTTATGTGTTCATTTATGTCACGTGTCATGTTCAAATCTGACAGTGATGACATTAATTGAATAATGATGCTTTAATGACCAATAGTCAGTCAGACTGGTTGAAAGTACAGACAAAATGGAGGCTTCCTGGTGTTTCCTGGGTCCAATCTTCTCAGTGTTCTGTGTTCATAGGGTTCTATGTTTCCAGGGTTTTCTGTTCCAAGGGTGCTATGTTGTGATGGTTCTCTATTACCAGGGTAATCCATTCCCAGGGTTCCATGTTCTCAATGTTCTCTGTTCTTATTGTTCTGTGTTCCTGTGTTCAGTATTCTGTTCTTATTATTAAGTGCCATCAAATTGATTCTGAGTCTTGGTGACCATATGGATGGTGTTTCTCCACAACATCCTGTCTTCTGTTTGGGTCTTCAGGCTTCTTAATGACTCTTTCACGTTTGCCAGGTTTGCAAAAATACAGTCACCAGAGTTGGCGGATTGCAGGTTTTGTCACTAAATAACAGAAGAGGTTGAATGAGAAAGTAAGATTTAAAGATTTATGTTTTAAAGCTCATTGACATGTATGTGTCACTTTAGATTTTGGGCTAGTTTCTGTGCATGTAGGCACATCCTGATATTGCCAAGTGAGGCTTGGTCCTGGGTCAACATGGGAGGAGCTTAAACTAAACTTGTTCAACCAATCAGCTTTGCTGCCCCGCTCTCCTTTTTTCAACCTGAAGGCAGTCATTTTCCCTCCCTTGAGCGCCATTTTTTTTGTTCAGTTTTCCTCCCTCAACATGGCTAAACTCCTGTTGTACTGCATCTCCTGCTGAAGGTAAGACATTTATT
This sequence comes from Crenuchus spilurus, assembly GCA_036984385.1. Lineage (NCBI taxonomy): Eukaryota > Metazoa > Chordata > Actinopteri > Characiformes > Crenuchidae > Crenuchus > Crenuchus spilurus. Next base: position 15,508 of record BRDA01090616.1, read on the forward strand.
GCTGAAATTTCATGTTTTACATCCTCAACATATAGCACTGGGTTTATTTACACAAGTAAACTTTTACTGTACATAGCTTTAGCTTAGCTAGTCTCACAGCTGTTGCTCTGCTAGTTAAGCTATCTGGCTAACAATGAAAAATCTGAGAATCTAACTTAAAATATTTAGCAATGCCCTTTCAAAATATGAAAATCTTGCTTGCAATAATTACTCCTATTTCTGTCATTTACCTAAAGCAACAAAGTTATAGAAATGTATCTTTTAGCTTGCATACCAGTCATCTAGCTAGCTAGATAGCAATAGTTAACTAGCTAGATAGCATGATTAGACTTAAGTGGTTCCAAGAAAATAAGGTCTAATATATCATATAGGATAGCTGTATTCACAGAAGCAGATATTTGTTTTTATTAACAGCAGAATAAATGTTCTGGAACTGAAGTTTTAAACTTGGTAGCTAACATTGTGCTGCCCCAGTAATGTCATATAGTTTTGTTCTTGGAATAATTTTTTTTACTATAGGAGTAAATTTTATGTCAACAGTAAAAGTTTTTTAACTGATGTTTTACTTTGATTACATTGTAAGCTAGCTATGTTCCCATGCTGTCCCAGGAACATCATCCAATATTGACCTGGGAACATGATGCAGTTGTGTTGTCCCTGGAATTTCATTATTATTTTTATTTGCTTCAGGAGCAGTATGTCACTGTGGGTGCAGTACAAGGAGGACGTGGTGGCAACAGGGATAGTTTACGTGAGTTTATTCAAGACAAACCAAAACAAACATTGTGGCAGTAGCACAGAATGCATAACAATAACACACAAACTCAGAATAACACAGAATGTAGGACAAGAGACACAAACACAAGAAATGCTTAAATAATGAGAATAATTAAATGGGCAAAAGCACACAGGGCTGTGACAACACAAGACAGGTGTAACACATTAACCTATGAGAGTGAGGACAACAGGAAGCATGCACAACTGAAGCACATGGTGACTGAGGCAGGAGTGTGACAGGAATATTTTATTTTAAAAGTAGAACTGTTGTTTTAGCTTTATTTACACAGTAAGCTGGCCATTTTCTTATGATATCCCAGGAACGTCATCCAGTCTTGACCCAGGGACATCATACAGTTGTGTTATCCCTGGAATTGTATTATTTTCAACATTACTTATGTTATGAGTAGTTCCTGAACTTTCACTCTTAATATAAAATAAACTGCTCCTGAGGTAACAAATTGATTAAATTCCAAAGAATAATAAATTTAGGTTCTCTGAAATAAATAAGGTGCTAGTTTGCTTAATGTATGCTTACAGCAATTGAAGGACACATTAAGCTCTAACATACTATGCAGTTCCAGGAACACCACCCTATGTTGCCCTAGGGACATCATTCAGGTGTGTTCCTTGGAAATATGTAGAAGTTTTAATTACACAGTAAGATCAGTTTCTTCTGCTGTCCCAGGAACATCATCCAATCTTGGTATAAGGATTATACCAACTAAATCATATTTTATTAGCAATTACACATGCATTATACACTATATAGAAACCAAACATTTGAAGGGTTTTGTTGCAAAGCACAGTGTGGACCATTTTGTGTATTTCCACATATATATTCTTGGGCTTTGATTTTACACAGAAGAATTTTCTGGGTTATATTATCATTAATACCACCTCTAGTTTAGAACTAAAAATGCATTTCCTATTAGATTATTTTTAAAATCTCTTTCCAAATTTGTTCTAAACAGATATACAGCATTTGTATAAAGAAACTCTCATTCATAAAATGTATCAATTGAATTAAGAATTTAAATAGAATTTAAAGTGTATATAAATCTATTTATTACATGCCTTGTTTTTCCAAAACAACAAAACACTGATGTATTAGAATGAATTAGTGCATAAATGAATTAATATTTTTTCTCTCTCCACTCAGGAAAAGGTGAATGGAGGACTGGAATACTGTGCTGTGTGAAGAGAAAAGGAAGACAATTTCATGATTGATGCATGTTCATATTGTTTTATTAATTATTCCAGATACATAATGTTCCATATTAAAAAGTACAAATAAACATTCCATATGCAGTGGTGCTTGAAAGTTTGTGAACAATATCATTTTCTATATTTCTGCAGAAATTTGACCTAAAGTGTTAGCAGATTGTGATACAAGTTGTAAAAGTAGATAAAAAGAACCAAATCAAACAAATGAGCCAAAGGTTAGACTTGGACATTAATTGAGGAAACTGATCCATGGGGTCTAGTGGATGCCGTAATTAACTTAAAGAACAGGGCTAACAAAGTTTACAACATATATTTAAGGACATTTCTGTGGACCCCAGAAAATGAGCTGTTGATGTTCAACAGGCTGAAAAAAAGTTACAAAACCATCTCTAGACAGTTTGTACTTAACCATCAGACAAACTGTACAAAGGGAGGAAATTCAAGATCATTATTACCCTCCACCAAATGGCTGACCTCATGCCAAGACCAGGACATGTAATAGAAAATAGAAACTTTCAAGCACAACTGTATAACACTGTTCATTTCTCTCTCTCTCTCTCTCTCTCTCTCTCTCTCTCTCTCTCTCTCTCTCTCTCTCTCTCTCTCACACTCACACTCACACTCACACTCACACTCACACACACACACACACACACACACAATGTTCTGGATTCAAGTGTGGGTGGGTGTGAGTGAATGAATGAAGAAGCAAGTTGTGTGAGGGAAAGGTCACCTTGAGATGAGAGCTTATGGTTTTAGGTGACCTCTCTTGTGAGTTTTCCATGTATGCAGTGGAATTTCTGCCTTAATAAAAGCTCATCAAACCATTTTTCTGGCATTTTCTGATCCTCCTCTGCAATATCATTGTTCATAACATATCAGTGTTTGTTAAATATATGAATTACTTCCAATTAATGTCTATATGTTCATCCAATGTGGCCAATGAATTCTTAGTGATGGTGCATCACAAGTCCTATTTTGATTCATATGTTTGAGAAGTGACATTTTAACAGTACACAGAAATGCTTTTTAATGTGCACATGTTCTTTCTCTAAAGATCAATGGTGTCTGCAAAGAAAAAAGATGACAATGACAATTAGTCAAATTAGGTTAAGTGAAATTATAAACTGAAATCAATTTCCTTACAATTTACCAATGCCAAGAAAATTAAAAATAATTGTAATAAGTGTCACCCATAGTTTTATTTATTGATCATTCTGAATTAATTAACATGCATTTAATATTTAAGTGGTCATGTAAACAGCACACTGTTTAGTTCAATTGGAGTAATGTATAGATAATATGCAGTAAGTCATAGATGATAGGCAGTCCCAGGAACATCATCCAGTCTTGACCTGGGGACATACGGTACTGTTGAGCTTGATTTCATTATTTTATTAATGATGAGTAGTACATTTAATATTTACTATAGAGGTTTAGGTCCATTGTTTAAGTAATGAACATTTGTGTGTGGTTTTGTGTATAAACATTTACCTCAAGTCAATGTCTATGATAACACCATTTAGCTACTGTCCATCCCCTAATGTGGCCAATGAAACCTCATTTAATGAGGGTGCCTCAAAGGTCCTATTTCATTCATTCATTCATTATCACACCCGCTTATTCCTTATCAGGGTCGCAGTTAGTCCCCTACCCCTCACTGGGCACAGGGCATTACATTAATCAACTAAGCCCAGGACAGGGCGCCAATCCATCGCTGGGTGACACACAGACACACACACACACACACACACATACGGACAATTTAGATTACCCAATTCACCTGATGTTCAATTCACCCCATGTTTTTTTTTTGGACTGTGGGAGGAAACCGGAGTCCCCAGAGGAAACCCACACAGACACGGGGAGAACATGGAAACTCCGCTCAGATGGGGACTCGAACCCAAGACCCCAGCGCTGAGAGGCGAACGTGCTAACCACTAAGCCACCGTGCCACCAGGTCCTATTTCATTAAATAAAAACTTGTTAAATAAGTCACAATTTAACATATGTAACATTAAATTCAGAGTATACAGTAAAGTTTTCAATGTGCACATACCATTGTTCTTCCTCCGTAGACATCTTGCATCTGCAAATAGATGAAAGAATTACAGAATTAGTCAATCTGGGTTAACCTAAATCTAAATTCATTAAAATATTTGCTTAATGTCATCCACAATTCATAGTAGTGTTGGGGCCTAAATTTTGAGCCTACAACTATATGATGTTCCCACTCCAAGACTGATGATCCAGAAACAGCATGGGAAACACCTTTATGAACTTTTTCAATAATAAAATAGAAAACATTAGACAAAAAACTATATCTGTAGCTTTAAACCCAAGCTGTCTGCTATCAGACTTAAATGAAATAGAACAAAACACAGCTTTGAAAGACAGGCTGGAAGTTTTTAATCCAAATAACACAACTAGATCTGGAGAAAATTATTGCTTCATCAAACTGTACAACTTGTAGACTTGATGCTATTCCTTCAAAATTACTTAAAGAAAC